>CAIGRK010213392.1:0-10623 GCA_903798315.1 Fraxinus greggii
TACATGTATTTTTTATATATATTAATATTTAATTACTGTTTATAATATATATAAATTGCACAAATTTTAAATATATTATAAAAAATTATAGATTTATAACGAATTAAAAAAAAAAAACACGAACCGGCTTGGCTTGGCTCGGGCCTCATTTTTTGGCCGAGCAGCTCGGACCTGTTTTGCTCGAGTCAAGCCCGAGTTTTTAATTTCGATTTACGGCTCGACTCGATTCGTTGACATGACTACCATGAAGTAGGAACACTTGCTCATATTCTCAAACGAGTGGAAAGTAACGACTGTTTCTAGAAATCAAATCTTTTGCTCAAAATTGTATCCTTTTGTTGGTTTGTATATGGTGGAACTTCCTTTTGCAATCCACTAACTGATTGCATCAGCAAAGCATCTCTCATATTATCAGGCCTTGAACGAAGTTCAACAATAAAACATTATTTATTTTGAATTTTGATGACTTAATTTGGACAGATATACAAATCATATCTCGGGTACAACGAAAGATAAAGATAAAAATCAGAACACTATGCTTATAATTTTTCCTTTTAAAACCCTCAAGTCACGTCTACAAAAGAGATGAAAAAAGTCACTATTAACGTACACATAAAATTTATTTCAAATTTAAATCAATTTTGCTGGAGCAACATGTAATTAAACAAGAAAATTGCCTTCCTTTCAAGGCCACTTTCCTCCAAGTTTCAATAGGGAACTCATTGTTTTGCTTAGGAAACCAATCCATTCCTTATATTTTATTTCCTTTAAAATTGAATGCAAGATTTTGGTAGGTTTTTTTTGGCAATTCTCCCGTTTAAAGTTGGGCATAAATGAGGAAAAGCTCTACGTTCCTGATTCTCGTGTAAATGAAACCTCTGAAACCACGCAAAAATCCTCAGTTAAAGTAAGATTCCAACTCATCACCTTTTGAGTGAGATTTTGAGAAGAATTGTTCTTTGGATAGCACAATATGACTAAGTTTTGAGTCGTGATCTAGGTTTTAGCTAGTTATCCATGGTGTTTCCTTCTCAAAGATGAACCTTATCATGCCCTAGAATCTAATCTGTCAAATCTTATCCATTATATTGTTTAATTATGTTAGGTTTTTAATTATGTAATTGGCAATTCTGTAAACAAAAGGAACTTAATTGTAAATGTTATAAAAAGTCAAGGAATCATGTGTAATTAGATGAAAATATGTTGATTAAGTTTAGAGTTTGAGTATGGAAAAATAAGGAAAATACGGTGCGAATTTTCGCTAGACTGTCGTCATGGCTTGACTCGAGCGTCATAAACAGAACATCCATCGCTCGACTGTCGCCCCTTCTTCGCTCGAGCGACAGCCTGTCGCTCGACAGTCGCGAGCCCTCGCTGGAGCGATGTGTTGTCCGAAAAATTTTAATTTCCCGATTTAAAGGTTTTTTTCCCGACCCATCACTTTTCTAACCTACCTATATATATCAAAACACATCTCAACGTGAATTTCTAAGGTTGAACTTTAAGAGAGGTTGGACTACAAGCGCAGGAAAAAGAATAAGAATAGGTGATTCCGGGTATCCACTTGGAAGAGACGTGTGCAGAAGAACGTGAAACTGTTATAGCATATCTTGGTAGAATATTATGAGTCTGCAAGTACAGCAGAACTTGAAAGCTACAAGAGATAGATCGGGAGATTTAGCAAGTTGCTAGATAGTATATGAGGTAGTAGATCGCAAGGCTGGAATGAGCAGCAGATCTTGGAGTTGCAGGGTTTACAACAGCTAGTGGAATTAGTTTGGAATTGAACAGTAATCCACATTGTCTATAGTGGAGGTGACTGATTTGGTCCCAAAGTTTTTACCCAGTTGGGTTTCTCCGCCATCNGGAGGTAGCACGGGAGATCTAGTAGGTTGGCTAGATAGTTTCTACGGTAGCAGATCGCAAGGTTGGAATGAATAGCAGTTCTTGGAGTTGCAGAGGTTTCAACAGCTAGTGGAATTAGTTTGGAATTGAACAGTAATCCACATTGTCTATAGTGGAGGTGACTGATTTGGTCCCAAAGTTTTTACCCAGTTGGGTTTCTCCGCCATCAATATTGGTGTTATTTACCATTTTTATATAAACTGCGACAATCAAACATATGATAATTGAATTATATGCCTAATCATCTAGAAACAATTAAAAGTGACTTGTTGTTTGTTAATTATACAATTTCGCACGTAAGGTCAAAACTAGAAACGAATAATTAATAATTTGATAATCCGTAACTTTCAAATTATATCCAGTATTATGTACCATATATATACGCTACTACCTGTATTAATGGTTTGGGACTGATCTCCTTATCATAATAGACGGGAGATATCTTGCCCACTGGTGAGGTGGAAAGATGTGGTTTTGCCACCTCACCGATATTTTAAACTCCACCAATGAGATGGCAAGCCAAATCTTAGTCGTGATAATGATTTAGTGAGACACTCAAACATGGGTGGAGATGCTCTCTGATTTCTCCTCATTATTACATGATTTTTTATCAAATTGCAATCGAATAGAAAGAACAGTAAAAGTAACAAACTTATGTAGGATTCTTACATATATAATCATTGTTTGATCAAATCAATTTCCAAACAAATTCATGTTTTTGATAAGAAAAAGGTTGAAGACCCCACAAACTTACATTCACTAATGACTACCAACAGTCTTGAGTTGCATATCAATCATTCTTCATAATTCCTAATGATTATACCTTACACACAACTTGCACCAAGCTACATCCTATTTACAAGTTCTAAGAAGTCACTTGACACGACATACCGCATCACACAAAGTTAACCGGAAGAAAACTATATCTAAAAATATAGAACGATTCTAATATTCTGATCCTGAATCAGGTTTGATTTTCGCGAACTCGAGGGTCTTTTTGCCTTGAAGCTTGTTAGTGACATAGTGCTTGCTATACTCTCCATGGTTGTATCTTCTATACTTGCACGGGTTGTTTTTATTCACAAGTTCTTGAATTGGTCCAAGTTCTATTTCATAACTTGGAGCATAAAATGTGACAATTGAGAGTCTGTCTTTTTCTTGGTGAGTCACTGCTCTATGCTCCACACTCTTGTATCTGCCATTTGTCAGAACCTATAAAAATAAAAAAGAAAAAGAAAAAACCTTTTAACACTTGTAAAGAAAAGGGAAAATTGCATCACTAGCAGCGAGTAAAAAGTTGGTCATTAACCCTTCATTGTAGTTGCAGAATTAGTCTATAGCGGATCCGTTTGAATCTCAGTTAAATATTAATGTGGCCCTCGTGAAACCCATGTTCACTTCAAGTTTGAGTACAGTACCTAACTTCCTAAAGTTGAACATGTGAGAGTCATGTGACGTTTTTAACGAGATTTAGACGTTATCCATCATTGGAAACTGGTTATACGACTATGATAATGACCAACTCGATCTTTTTTAAGGGTTAGGACCAAATTTACTACTTGGATACTTAGTCGGTAAGCAAAGGTACAATATTCCTGCAAAAATGAAGAAAATAAGTAAAAGAATTTTTTTGAAGGATCTAATACCTCAATGGTGTCACCAATATTGATAACTAGAGCATCAGGAATTGGCTGAACTGGGATCCAAGAATTGTCTTTTAGTATTTGAAGGCCAACTGAATTTCCTCTTCCTTGTTGTAAAACTGTAAGGGCACTTCCATCAGAATGGGGGCTTAAGCCCAAAACAAGATCTGGTCTAGGGCATGCTGGGTAGTAGTTCATTCTCACTGCTTGCAAAGCCACACCAAACATTTCTTCGAAAACGTCGTCATTCAGGTTGAGACTGATCGCTATGTACTTCAGTAAAATCTTGCACAGTTTTCGGATTTCTCTCGAGTATTCCTCCACAGTTCCACTATAAAACCACGAGGTAAAAATGTCATGTGCTTTTTTTTAAATATATGTCAATAAGCATGAGTAGGGTCAATAAATGATAAAGAAAGTAAGAGTTAGGTGGCTCGAATATGTTTTGCCCAGACCATAATCCCTAAAGGCTTCTGTTTATGCGAGTAACGTGATCTTATTAGAACACGAGTAAGTCAAACTCTTTCGATCTTCTAGTAGAATGAACCAAATGGAGTGATGAAAAAAAATTCAAACTAAGCAAGATAATTGAATACCGGGAATTCAAAAAGAAGCATCTGCATAGGTAAATATCCCGCCTATCATAAGTATGAGTTAGGGTAGCGAGATAGAGAGAAATACCAATGGATGGTGGAAAAGCTTTCCCTGCGAAAAAAGGGAGTTATTCTACCGGCCCCGACCCACCTACCCTTTCAAACAATAATGCATAGAGAAAATCTTTAGCACAATTACCTGAAATTTGATGGCTTAGTTGGCCATAATTTTAGGTTCCTAGTATATTGAGGCTCCAACCCAAGAGCAAACATGTTGCACCAATCCAACTTCTGGTCTTCTGAGAAAACAAAAGCCTGACCATATCCTTGTACAGTCCCAGGAATCATAGGATACTTTTGTTTCTCCTCTAAAGGCATCATGAAAAACTCCATAGCCACTTTCTCTATACTATTCAGCAATTCCACATCAATTCCATGGTTTATCACCTGCCATTAGAGAGTCATCTTCTTAGTCATAACCGTCCGGACTAGGGACCGCCACACGTAAATGCTAAGCAGGGCTCATGGAGCAACCAATGGTAAAAATAAGTAAGAAGTTAAAAAAAAGTACGCTATCAATTAAGTCTAGTACCTGAAAAAAGCCCCATTCTTGACAAGAAACTGTCAGCTTCAAGATTTCATTCAAGAATTCATCTTTGTTGCCTTTAAAGAGTTTTGACAAATCAATAACCGGAATACTGTTGGTCGAAGACACGATATCTTTGTCAAATTTAGGCCGTTCTGTCGTGTCTCGGATGAATCTCTCAGGAACGTGTGATGATTTACTCTTTCTCAATTCTTGGACATCGTCAATGTGGCCTATTTTGATATCAGAAACTGGCATTGGAGCCATTTTTTAGCAGAAACTTGGAAAATAAACAATTTCTAATGTAATGAAAAATGCTGCTTATTTGTAGCTACTCAAGTTGGACAGTGCCAAATATTTATAGGCAATAGTCCATAAGTGTTTGAATATATTGTGGGTCCAAATTGTTAAACTTTAGGAATTTCAATAGTGCATGCTACCAAATTAATTAATTTATAATTGTAGTCAATCTATTGCTTATAATGAATTACATAAATTATAACTATTTAAGCATTAGATTAATTAATGTGACTTCACCTTCATGTCTATATTAATTATTAGATTGTGGCTTCAATAAAACAGTTATTTTTATGCATTTTTCTATATTAAGTTGCTCCTATTCTGACGAACTCGAATCCTTCTAAACAAATGTTTGTGTTGGATGCGGAAGCAGAACTACTAGGAAATTAAACAAATTTTTTAATTCAATAAACAAGATCGTCTAGATGTTCAAATGTATATTATATCAAGAATTAGGAATTCGAATTTTTACTTAAATTCGATGATCAATTCTTAAATTAATTCTGAATCACGAACTTCAAGCTTTTTGATTCAAGAACTTGATGCTCCAAACCTCCAAATCTTATAGTATTCTTCAAAGTCAAGACTAAACCAGTCGGTGAGCACCTTCTTTTAATTAAATCAAGAAACTAATTCTTGGACTGGATAATAAGAAAAATATTTTTTCTCACTTTTCCCACTCTCCAAATTTGAACACTATGAAATTATGTATTATGATTGATCTAGGATTTTTATATCCATTTAATCTCTGTTCATAGAGATAAGGAAGTTTCAATCCATGTAGAATAATAATATTAATTTCAAATAGGAGTCTTAATTAAAATTAAACTATGAGTTTTAATTAAAGTCCACGTTCAATTAGTTTATATTTAATTATATGTGTAGTTCTAGAATTTCAATTACAATTATAATTAAGTTTACAATTTTTATAAAAATTTTAGTTAAGTACAAAACTCTATCGTAATTACATTTAAGCCCACAACTATTATAATTACCGTAATTAAGTCTCAATACTTTATAGAACTACCACATGGACCTGATCAGACATATATTATCCAAACTCTAATGATTAGATCCCGTCTAATTGACCCTAGGCCACCCAATCTAATTTCCACTAAAGGTAAAAGACTGAACTCTTAATATATAAGATTACAAAAACCAATAAATCTGTAATACTTTCATCTGACTTGTCGTATATGTATCTTATCCCCGTCCGAAATTCGATAATTAGGTACGAGCGTAAATTATCATTTTGCCTCTCTAATTATTTTCACTAATTTAAGTATCATTTTCTTCAACGGTCATGTGAATTAATCACAGATTTCAAAATTTAGCCGATGCTAAACACGGAGCTCACATTTTAACCGTTACACAAAAAATATTTAAGTAGTCACTCTACCCATTTTTCAGGACGACAATTCCCGACACGAATTCAAGTTCTCCACTTTGTTCATTCTCAAGTTTCCAACTCACCGAGATATTTGACCAATTAAATTGATCTCACCCATTGGTGAATCAAAGAATCGTTAAAATTAAGAAAAGATATACATAACTCTATCAAGAGATTTAGATGAAATACACAATGATCAAGTGGAGTTTAATTATCTACACGGTCATACTATAGAATTAAACGCCAAATGTGGTTCGTTCAATACACTCCAAGTTTACTAATGTTACATTTAATTATTTCTGTGATAAGGACAAATCACAGACCCGAATAGTAAATCAGTCAATACTACAACTTTCTTATATATTAGTTGTGAACAAATTATTTATAATCAAAATATAAGTTGTGTCACATTGTACTTCTCAACGCAAGTACCCAACTTATATTATCACAAGTGATCATATGCACTTTAATTCGCATGCTCAATAATAAATAATGCAATAAATAAATAAAATCACAATTTATTTATTATAAATTATTATTTTATCATAGAGAAATATAATATATGGGCACACAACCCAACAGTTTATTATGTAGTAGTGGACAACGATGCCAGATGACAAATAAGGCTTTAATTTGTTATTCTAATTTGCTCTTGCCTATGTGACAGCATAGCTAAAAATATTCCATCAGTTTTCTCTTAATATTGTTTAGTATTTAGTAGTCCACCTTAAGATTTTAACTTATTACTCTTCCTTAAAACTTATCCATTTCGAATTTATAAACATGACATGATTTCTGGCTAGACTATACACTACAATGAAATTGAACTCGGCCTATCTTTTTTCATAGTTTGTCCTAGACTTGACTAAAGGAGGGTTGCGCCAGATTAACCGTCATCAATTAGCAAAAAACCTTAACAGAGTTCAATTATAATAGTTGAGTTTGAACTAACTCTAAATACTTGGGAATGTTAGTTACATGTGCATAATGACTAGTCACTTCATGTTTGTTTGTAGTGAAAAATTGGATGGTGGAGGAAGGTTGGATGACTAAAGGGGAATCAAGAAAATGAGAAATTGCAATCAAGTTTGAAGGAAAAGTAATATTTCAAATGCATTTTGGTTGCCCGTTTGTAATTTGAGGGGGAAGTGAGTGGTAGTAGGGGCCATTTCTTCATTTCAATTAGACTCTCTCTCTCTCTCTCTCTCTCTCTCTCTGAATAGAAAGCTTTCTATGATAGATGTTGGAGATTTTGTAGATATTTTCTAAGATAATGTCATGAATAACGGCTAAATAGCCTCCTCCCACCCTAAAATTTAGCCCCATGTGGAGGTAAAGCAAGGATTTTTTGGGCTAAGCCTGCCCGGGAAAGCACACACTATCCTTTTGATAGTTTGTATTAAACCAACCCATCTATAGAAAGTCAAGACCCGGTAGAAGGTGGGGCAGGGTGGCTTTCGTCTTGACTCGAAAGCTACCATGACTACTTAGTGGCTGCTTTTTTACAAGTAACCGAGCCTATCCTATTTGACACCACTACAAGTCTTTGAAGATATTCAGATAAATCTCTATTACAAAACGTATAGTGGTAGATACATCAATATCTGTGACAGTTCAGTGCAATTTAACACCATTGCATGTATATAAACACGTGGTCTCAAACAGTAAGATAACAAATAATTGGCTCTAACGAGTCAATGCATGAGGATCGACACATTATTGAGTCGAGGGACTTCAAGGGCTGTAAGGCAATTGAAAAGTTCGGTCATTTGCTTGAACTAAATTTGACAAACTAAAAGTGGAAAGTGACCAACTAAAAAAGTGATTTTGCTTGACCGAATTTGAATCATTTACGGGAAAATAAGTGGAAACTGACCAACTAAAAAAAGTGGGTTTTATAGAGGCGGGTCCAAAAGCCTTTAAAAGCCCCCTCATATGACACTTTGGTCGACAAAAATAAAAGGCATGCCCATAAACTATGGTATTTCACATTTTTTTCTTGTCTTGATTGACACATGGAAAAAGGTTCATCGTCCACTCTCATATACTTTATTTATGGAAAATTTGCAGTAAATTACAATGTTTTGAAAAATTGGTTGGCACGTTGATTGACAATAGTGAAGGGCAAATCGAGATGGGGTGATCAAAACATATAAATAAATAAATATTTTCCTTCTTTTAAAAAGAACTGAGAAAATTGCTATTGAACATTTTTGTAGCCTGTTTGAGCCACATTTTTTTAAGAATGCATTTTGAAATAGTAAATTGATGGAGAATGTGAGGTTAAAAAATAAATAAAAGTTTTAGATTTGCCTGAAATATTATTTTATTAAAGAATATGTGGTTGAAAAGAAGAGAGAGAAATATGAATTTTGAAAATAATGGATGTTCACAATTTCTTGAATGTTATCTAATAAGATGTCATACCAGTTTCGAATTCTCTCAGTCACACCAGATGGTCTTATATGATTCTTATAGCATCGAGATAGTAAGAATTCAATTATTTCGTGTAAAATCATAATTTATATAAACCTTATTTACCATATGTTGGAACTTCATGATTTTCATTAAACATAAATCAACTAGCTGGAAGCATACCTTCTATAGCATATTACTGAAATGAACAAACCTACGAAAATACGTATGTTTATTTGATGGGAATATAGGAATTTGGTTTAAAGACTGCAAAAAAAAAAAAAAAATGGTTTAAGTATAAAACTTGAAAAATGACTTTGTGTCAACTTCGATCAAATGTTCGAATTTGATCCAATAGTTAAATTACGAAATTAAATAAACTAACGTGTTCTACTCATCGAGTAGATCGTCGTGATATATTTAAAATCTAAAAACTAATTCCGGATAATTGAGAAATTGTGATCCAAAATTTGAAGGAAATAATCGGAATTCAGCATGAGAGGTCGCCACTCGAGCGGTAGACCAGCTCCAGGCAAGTGATAGCTCACTGCATTGAGCCGCTCGAGCACCACATGGGCGGTAGGTGCGCGGTGGAATGGGTTGCATCCCTTTATGAAAAAAGCTGAGTTTTGGGACGTGTCTCTCCAACCACACCCATTTACCTTCTATATAAAGAACCCTGACACGTTTATTATTTATTCCATTCCATATTTACACTTTGGTTTTGCGTAAAAACACTTTGTAGAAGTGATGATTCCCTTTTGCATCAAAATTATAATTTTGGTAGAGATGAAGCTTCGTTCAAGTAAGTTGGTCTAAGTAATTTGGAGTGTTCCTATTATGAGACGTGGTCGTTGTATCTTGGAAGATGATTATCGAAAAATCGTTAGCATCGATGTAGGGCAAATTCACTCTTAAGGACAAAATGTCAAACACTTGTCTCGTTCAAACCTATCACTTGCAATTCCTTATTTCATTTTCTGATTCCTTTCAATTATGTTTCATTTTAGAAAAATGACGAACTTTCTTTTATTTATATTGAAAGGTTTGAATTAAATAATGCAATGGCTTTTATTTGAAAAATGAAAATGATTGAATATGTCGTCATGTATTCGACTTCAGTATTTATAATTTCGCCTTCTCAAATTCAATTTTTGGTAAGTCGATTTATGTTTCAATTTCACACATATAAACTGTACGTTTTGTGAATATGACGTATGCACATTTATCGGTGTAAATTCCCCAACAATCTTAAGATGAGTTTTTTTTTTTCCGTGCATCTTATATTCATGATGAAGGAAGTATATTGTACATTCTTTATACACGACATTCCGTTGATTCCATGACAACATGATGAAAATTTATATAGTATGCATCTTGAAAATTTGTGCAAGCATATAAATTTTTTCGAACTTTTGATTGGTTTCATACTTTAAAGATCCTTATGCACTCATATTGCATGTTCAAAGTAATTTTGTTTGCCGAAATTGGCAGTGTATGAATTTTAAACATTGGCAGTTTTATTTTCTGGCACCTTTTTAATCCAAAGGGTGTGTCTACTCAACATTAAAAGATATTTTGTGCCATAAGTTGCTTGAAAAAAATTAGAGGCAATTACAAGAAATTTCTTGAAATCAATTTTGTGATTCAAATCAGTCAATACATATGAAAGTGATAACTGGATTTAAATATATGATCCTCTTCATTCGTGGACTGTCTGCATATTATTCTGTGTTCGGAAATGACAAGGAATAAAATTATTCGGTAGATGCAGGGGCGGACCCAGACCAT
>CAIGRK010213418.1:0-12581 GCA_903798315.1 Fraxinus greggii
ACACATTATATAATAAATTATGCTTAAATCCATTAAAAGATAAAGAAATGTCAATATTTTAGAACTCGAATAAGTGTATAAAATACACTTATCAAAAACTAACTATTTAACAAAAAAATCCCTACCTTCAGACCTATTAATTTCATCATCCAATGCCCCGTCAGTTTCTTCAACTCGAACATTTTCACTTTCTACTGCGCCTATCACACGAGGTTCCCATTATTTTATTGTACTTGCTCATTACTTCGAATGCAAATAAAAGAAATGTAAATTCCATGCCTAATGAAAGACAAGTGCATATCCTAGACTTAGGTAACATTTGTATGTAACCTCAGGAAATAAACAAACATTATCATGAATCATTGAAAGCTCCAGAAAAAAAAAATGGATACAGAAGTTAAGGTCCCAATTTCACAATAAGAACTATCACGGAAAAGCAGTGACTTAAAAGAGAACAAAATATAAATTACAAATGTTACACCAAAATTGATTTTTTTAGGTAGATAAAAAAACAATTAATTTTCAAATAGAATCTACCTGCAACGAAAACTGAATCCATTCTGTCCACCAAATGTTTCAAATTTTGCAGTCAAACTAAATCAAATCAAATTCGGAGAAGAACACAAGACTTCAAATCCGTAGCATCTACTCGAAGTTAAAAATAAATCAAATTCGTTCGCCTCAAGATTTCAAATTCATCTATTTAAACCAAAAAAATAAATGGAATTTATGGGCACACATTGAAGACGGCTCGAAAAAGAACACAAAATCTGGAGTAGATTAAGTCAAAATTTGTTGACCAAAAATCAATGCTGTTAGGTATTTGATGTGATTTGCAAATCTGCGAACAATGACTAAAATTAATATATTTTAAAAGTCAAGGAGTAAGTCGCAAATAGTAGAAATTAAGTTGTATTAGGTCTAGGGTTAAAGAATGGAAAAAAAGGAAAAACGGCGCTGTAATTTTGCTAGACTGTCGCTAAGATTTGGCTCAAACGGCAGAAACAGAAACATCGTCGCTTGCATGTCGCCTTAATTTCGCTGTCGCTCGCCTGTCGCCCAGGGTTATCCAGAGAATTTCTAATTCGCTTTTTTAAGACTTTTTTATCCGACTCATTCATTCTTTAACTTACATGTAAATACCCAAACATCTCTGATCTGTTTTTCATAAGGTTGAACATTGAAAAAAACATATACTCTCCACATCATTTTCATTAAATTAGCTTTCAACATTCGTTTTGTGATTGGTTTTTGGTAGTGAAAATATCAAATCCACAATCCAAATACCAAACTGCTACTTCCTATATATCTGTCAGAGTTCTGAAGATCAAGGGAAGGTGACTGGAGTTCCAGTCGTTGAAGAATGCGGAGTTCTTCGTTGATTCACGGGAGATAGACGAATTCATAAAGTCGGAAGTTGCTACAGGAGTGCACAATTCAGGAGGGCTTTGAAAACTGCAGTTGGGAGTTGGTGCATGATCACGAAATCCAGGAGAGCTATGGGAATTGCAGTCGGAGGTCAGAAAAATACCAGTGGTAGTCGAATCTGGCGGACTGTAAGTTCTAATTCATTTATAGTGAATTGTTAACTGGTAAAGTGACCAGAGTTTTTACCCAATTAGGGTTTTTCATTGATCATTTTTTGTGTTTGTTATTGTTTTCATATAATTGCGGTATTTCAACATAGGAAAAATTGGACTGTTTTATTAACCATCTAGAGATAATTAATAGTGACTTATTGTTAGTTAATTATTAAGTTTTTAATTCCGTATAATCACCTATTCAGCACTCTTCTAAGTATAGTTTGGGTCGAACTTCGTTATTTCATTTGGTATCAGAGCCTTATTTCGATTTCTGACCCTTAATTAATTCTAGATGGGTCAATCATTATCCGTGCCTCTATTTTTCGACAGAAGTAACTATACTTATTAAAAAGTTCGAATGAGAGCTTTTCTTAAATCATTGGATGAGCGTATTTGGATAAACGTTGAAACAGCGTTGACTGTACCTTCAACTACTGTTGCTCCTTCAACTACCGTTGCTGGTATAGCTACACCCACTGATATTTCACTCTAGACTAAAGATGACTTAGCTAAGTGTAATTGGGACAGTAAGGGCCTTCATGCCCTATTCAAAACTGTGTCTGCTGAAGAATTTAGGAGAGTATCGATGTATGAAACTGCTAAAGATGTTTGGAAAATATTAGAAACCACACACGAGGGAAATAAAATTGTTAAAAACTCTAAACTGCAGATGTTGACCTCTAAGTTTGAAGAAATTAGAATGAAGGAAGATGAATCGTTTGATGGATTCTATCAAAACTTAATGATATAGTTAATGCGAATTTAAACTTAGGTGAAAAGATCACCGAGTCTAAAATTGTTAGAAAAGTCCTTACATCCCTACCTGAAAGGTTTTGACATAAAGTCACCGCGATTGAAGAAAGTAAGGACTTAGATGTAGGTAAGATAGAAGAACTCGTAGGATCCCTTCAAACCTATGAACTTACCACATCTCAACCGAAAAAGGTTAAATCCATAGCCATGAACACTATTAGGGAAGAAGAGAGTGAGTCTACTGATGCTAAGACCCTTATGGACGACGAAATAGCTTATTTCGTTAAAAAATTTCAGAAGGTAATAANAATTGTTAGAAAAGTCCTTACATCCCTACCTGAAAGGTTTTGACATAAAGTCACCGCGATTGAAGAAAGTAAGGACTTAGATGTAGGTAAGATAGAAGAACTCGTAGGATCCCTTCAAACCTATGAACTTACCACATCTCAACCGAAAAAGGTTAAATCCATAGCCATGAACACTATTAGGAAAGAAGAAAGTGAGTTAACTAATGCTGAGATTCTTAGAGACGACGAAATAACTTATTTCGTTAAAAAATTTCAGAAGGTGATGAGGAACAGGAGAAAACCTCAAGAACGGAAAAATGATGTCCCTATTAAATTCTCGAACGATAAGCGTGATAAGAATAACCCTAGGACTGCTAATGAGAAAATCCAATCAGTCAAATGCCATGAATGTCAGGGTTTTGGTCACTATAGGAATGAATGTCATAACTTGAAGAAGAACTTGAATAAATGAAGGCATAAGGCATTAGCAGTGACCTGGAATTATGATGAATCAAATTCAGGTGCTCAGAGTGATACCTCTGGGGGTGAGATGAACAAAATTTTATGGCTTTTACATCTATAGCTACGATTGAATCCTATAAGGAAAATGAAAAGGTTGAGGATGAAGAACGTAGTAATAAAACTAATATTCATGAGTCTTATCGAGAATTATTTGGGGAGAGTCTTAAAATAAAGAAGGTAAATAAAGCTGTTCTGAAAAATGTTAATGAACTTGAGAGAGAGAGAGAGAGAGAGAGAGAGAGAGGCTCATGGGTGACCTTCAGAACTCTACCAAAAATTTGAGTGAGTTGAAGCTTGTTAATGAGAACTTAGAAGCCAAAGTTAAATCCTTAACAAGTGATCTTGAAAAATCTAATACCAAACTTCATTCTTTCATGAGTAGTATGTAGAAACTTGATAATCTATTAAGGATGAAAAAGCCTGATGAAAATAAGCATGGTCTGTGTTACATTCAAAATGGTAATACTACTACTAGTACATCGAAGACCACATTCGTCTTAGCCATCAACAAAGTTCAGAATACTATTAATCCTAAACCTATTGGCAAGAATGTCTTTGGATCAAGACCTACTAGACAACGTAGGGTCAATCGTCCTTTATATCGGTAACAACCTCCGAGCGGGTTTGAACCTAGGACTATTCGCACTTGTCACCATTGTGGCGCATTGGGACACACAAGAACTAGGTGGTGTAAACTCGCTACTATAAGTAAAAGTCAGAATTTCTCGAGTAAGGTTAGTTTCCTTGCCAATCAGGTTAGCCATTTAACTGAGATGATGAATCAGTTAACTAAAATCACTTCTACTTCTAAGAAAGTTTGTGTTAAGAAGAGTGACCTTCATAGGTCTGATAATCAATTGAATTGTTATGTTGCTCATGTTGCACTTAAAACTCAAAATAACTTTATATGGTATCTTGATAGTACATATTCTAGATATATGTGTGGTGACAAAGTCTTGTTCTCTTATGTCGATGATTGGATTGGCGGTGTGGTTACTTTTGGAGATGGGTCTACTGCACCTATTCTAGGTAAAGGTGTCGTTAATATCTTTGGATTACCTGCTATCTCAGATGTGCTTTATGTGAATGGGTTAAAGTCCAACTTGTTAAGCATTAGTCAAATATGTTATGCTGAGTTTGAGGTTAGTTTTGTTCAGAAAATGTGTACTATGTCCTCGAAGGTGTAAGAAAATTCAAATAATTGTTTTGGAGCTCTTTCTAATTCCAACTACGTGTGTAGTAGTGCTAAGATTGATGTAACTGAATTGAAGCATCAACGCCTTGGACATATGAACTATAAAAACTTGTCTAAGCTCGTCAAGAAGGAACTTGTCATTGCTTTACCTAAACTTGAAAATACTGATAACACTCTATGTGGCCCGTGTCAACAAGGTAAACAGCTTAGAGTACCTCATAAACAAACTTCTAAAATCTTAATAAGCAAGTCACTTGAATTACTCCATATGGACTTAATGAGATCATCTAGGATCGAGAGTCTTGGTGGTAAACACCGTATCTTGGTCGTGTTGACGACTTTTCTCGATATACTTGGATTGAGCTGTTGAGAGAAAAATCTAAGGTGTTCAATCTTGTCATATTATTGTGCAAAAAGCTTAGAAAGGGGAAAGACTTTACCATATCAAAAATTCATAGTGATTATGGAAAAGAGTTTGAAAACTCGAATCTTGAGAACTTCTGCCTATAAGAGGGAATCCAGCGTGAGTTCTCCTCGTCGATCACTCCACAACAAAATGGGGTAGTTGAGAGGAAAAATCTCGTACTTCAAGAAATGGCTAGAGTCATGCTTCATGGTAAGGGACTAGCTATGCATTTGGGTAAAACCATCAACACTTTGTGCCACATAGTTAATAACGTTTATCTTAAACCTAAAACTGATATGACATCATATGAGATCTAGAACGTTAACAACATACAGTCAAGTACTTTCGTATGTTTGGCAGCAAGTGCTATATTTTGAGAGATAGAGAAAATTTGGGCAAGTTTGATTCCAAATGTGATGAGGGAGTTTTACTAGGATACTTCAGAAATAGTCGAGCCTATTGTGATACAATTCTCATACACAGGTTGTGAAGAAATCCATCAATGTAGTGATAGATGATGCCTGTAGTGAGGGGAAGATTGGAGGAGATTTAGTAGAGCTGAAACACTTGAGTATTGATCCTGTCATGGTAATTGAACCTACAAAAACTTCATATTCTAATCCCTTACACATTTCTAATGGTTTAGATACACCTAATAAGGAGTCATCACCTGATGATAAAACTAAACTTTCTAAGGAACTTCTTCCAGAGGTAAGACTAATCGTCCTAAAATGAATATTATAGGGGATTTGGATGAAGGAATGAGACTTCGTAAGAAGGCTTTGATCAACCTGATATATGCTAGGTACGTGTCTCATATTGAGCCTAAGAAATTCGAAGATGCCCTTAGGGATGAATGTTGGGCAAACATGATGCATGAAGATCTAAATCAGTTTGTGAGAAATAACGTATGCAATTTAGTTCCTAGGCCTGATGATTGTAATGTTATAGGTACTAAGTGGTATTTAAGAATAAAATCGATGATCAATGTACCATAACTAGAAATAAGGCTAGGTTAGTTGCCCAAGGATAAACTCAGGTTGAAAGAGTTGACTTTTGATGAAACATTTGCCCAGGTAGCTAGACTTGAATCCATCAAAATTCTTCTGGCTGTTGCACGCACTCTAGGATTCAAATTATATCAAATGGATGTAAAGAGTGCCTTCTTGAATGGAATACTTCAGAAAGAAGCATATGTTGAACAATCTAAATGATTTATTGATCATAAGTTCCCACATTATGAATGTAAGTTGAATAAAGCTTTATATGGTCTTAAACAAGCTCCTAGAGCTTGGTATGACAAACTTACTGCATATCTTATGAAACATGGCTTTTCAAGAGGTGGTGCGGATAGAACCTTATTTATCAGACATATTGAAGAAACCATCACGATAACTCAGATATATGTCGATGACATTATCTTTGGTTCACCTATTGATTCTTTTACTCATGATTTCGCTGAATACATGAAATAAGAATTTGAGATGAGTATGATTGGAGAATTAAATTACTTTCTAGGTCTCCAAGTTAAACAAAATGATGATGGGCTGTTCATATCTCAATCGAAGTATGTAGAAAATCTTGTCAAGAGCTATGGATTAGACAACAAGATACACACTAGAACCCCCATGAGTACCAGTGTCAAGTTAGGTCATAATCCCATAGGTAAGAGTGTTGATCAGACAATATACAGGAGTATGATAGGTAGTTTACTTTATCTCGCTGCTAGTAGACCTGACATAGCCTTTAGTGTAGGGGTTTGTGCGTGCTTTCAAGCTGATCCCAAGGAATAAGGTGCCTGCGACGTATCATTAAATATACAAATGGAACTATTGATTATAGGATCCTGTACTCTCGGTACTCTACTCTTGATCTTGCTGGCTATTCCGATGCCGATTGGACTGAAAATGTCGTTGACAGAAAAAGTACGCCTGGACGCTATTTTTATATTGGTGTTAATTTTGTCGCTTGGATGAGTAAGAAACAAAATTATATCTCATTATCCACAGCAGAGCCCAAATATAGCAGAAAGTTGCAGCACTCAACTGCTTTGTATGAAGTAGATGTTGAGTAATTATGATATTGAATATGATACTATGACTGTGTTTTGTGATAACACTAGTGCTATTAATATTTCCAAAAATCCCGCTCTTCCAAAAATCCCATTCAACACTCTCGAACCAAATATATTGATATACGACATTATTTTATTTGAGAGCTTGTAAAGATCCGTGTTGAAACTCTTGAACACATCTTTATAGAGAACCAATTAGCCGACCTTTTTACCAAGGCATTAGATGGTCTGAGATTTGAATCTCTTCGGACGTCTATGGGTGTTTATGCACCCCATTGATTATGTATTTTTTATGCACACTCGTTCTTTACCATTGTGTGACATTGATTTATGCATGCTTCATTTTTTTTTTTGTTTTTATTTTTATTTTTGTGTGTGTTGTCATTTTTTCATGTGTTATCGTGCATTCTAGTTTTAAATTAAAAAAACAAAATTTGAAAAATACAAATGTGGAAGTTGCTTTTACAGATTAACATATGATGTACTTGAATTTGTTTGTTATGATCACTCATGGGGTTAATCGATAAGCTGTAATGTAATTTCCATTACTCTCTTTCGTTATTCATGGAGTACTTAATATAGAAGTATTCATGTACCATCTGCACCGCACACACTATGATATTGTTAGCTGGACTCTACCGTATGTGTGAGATTTGATATGGCAATAACATGTTTGTAAGGTAACTTTGAACATGAATTAATCGTATGTATTAGACATAAGTTCAAGTTTATCCTTGGTATTAAAAAAATAGAATAAAAAAAAAAAAGAAAGCTCAATATCTTATATTTTTCTTTGGAGCCTATTTGGCTCGAGCAATTAACCCTGCATGGTTTCTCATAACCTGGTGCATATGACCAATTGACTTGGATAACCGGTCTAAAGCTCGCTACATGAATTATTTTAGTTGCTTAATGAAGAAAAGCATGCACGCATATAATAATGAGCTTCGTATATTGAATGTTATGAAATAAAACATTTTGCTCATACTCAGGGGGAGAAAAAGTACTTTGCATACATAATGAGCTTCACGTTATAGGTTCTAATGTACTTTAAATAGTTTGACTTTCATAAATAGGGGAATAAACTTATTGACAGTGATGTTTAGCGTGTCATTTCTCACAAAATTAAGGTTTGAAGTCCTATTTTCAAAGACTTAGTGACACTTTACGCATATGAGTCATTTATACAATTTACTCCATGATAACTTGAACTAAGTATGTGGATAGATTTAATGTTCATTGCTTATCCTTGTGCATGTTAACAACAGTATTTTTGAGTTATTCTATGTTAATGTTAAATTGAAAAAGAGGCAAAACATTTTTGTGATATTTTGTAATTGTAGGTTATCCCTTGTCATTTTGTGACAAAAATGGGGAGTAGTATATTTTTGATAATGTGATGGAGTAGAAATATGATAATTTTGACTTGACATGATATATCTAAAACTTTTGATTCAATTGTAATTTCGGTATTTCTAGATTAAGTTTTGGGTGTTTTGTAGTATCAATGTTTTGTTTTGGTATGTTGGGTTACATTGATATTACGTTTTAATTTAACTTATGATATAAAACTGAAATGACGCATTATGAGTTATAACTGCTTGGAGTCTTAGATTAATTGATTGAATTGCTTTTCACTTTGTACTGTTTCACATGCGTTTTTACGCTCGGTATTAAGTTGTCTATTTTAGGAACTAGATTTTGATAGAGGAAAAGTAGAATTCAATCAAGACAATTAGTGTTAGTTGTGCCAGTCATTGGGTCTGTAATTCTTTTCCACTACTACCTTGATTTTATATTGTAGTTTTGTCACAGAATGCCAAAGAGGGAGCTTGTTAGGTATTTGATGTGGCAAGTCTGTGAACAAAAGGAACTAAAATTAATGTGTTGTCAAAGTCAAGGAGTAAGTTGCAAATAGTAGAAATTAAATTGTATTAGGTCTAAGGTTCGAGAATGGAAAAGAAGGAAAAACGGCGTCGCAATTTTTCTTTGGCTAAGATTTGGCTCGAGCGGCGGAAACAGAAACATCTTCACCCGCCTATCGCCTTGCCTTCGCTCGGGCAACACATTGTCGCTCGCCAGTCGTCTCGCTTTCGCTCGAGTGACAGAGTTATTCGGAGAATTTCTAATTCGCTTTTTTAAGGCTTTTTATTCGGCTCATTCATTCTTTAACCTACTTATAAGTACCAGAATGCCTCTGAACGGTTTTTCATAAGGTTGAACAGTGAAAAAACGTATATTCTCTATATCATCTTCGTCAAATTAGCTTTCAACCTTCGTTCTATGATTGGTTCTTGGCGGTGAAAACAACAAATCCACAATCCAAACATCAAATTGCTACTTCTTACATATCTGTCAGAGTTCTGAAGATCAAGGGAAGGTGATTGGAGTTCCAGTCGTTGAAGAATGCGGAGTTTTTCGTTGCTCCACAGGAGATAGATGAATTCATAAAATCGTGAGTTGCTGCAGGAGCGCACAATCCGGAGAGTTGTGGAAATTGGAGTCAGAAGGTTAGGAAGTACTAGTGGTAGTCGAGTCTGGCGGACTGTAAGTTCTAATTCAATTATAATGGATTGTTGACTGGCAAAGTGCCCAGAGTTTTTACCCAATTGCGGTTTCTCTATGATCATTTATTGTGTTTGTTATTGTTTTCATATAACTGCGATATTTCAACATAGGAAAAATTGGACTATTTGATTAACATCCTAAAGATAATTAATAGTGACTCGTTGCTGTTAATTATTAAGTTTTTAATTCCGCATATTCACCTCCATCTTTGTGTAGTTTGGGTCGAACTTCGTTATTTCAGATACTATTGCAATTAAAGAAATTGGGATTGCAACCATGGGATCCACAAGACATTTTGAGGGTAAGCCGATTGGATTAATTATATTTGGCAGCAATCGATCGAAAAAGTTAAGTGACTGTGTTTTTTTTTTTTTTTTCCGGGTTTTTTTATATTTTTTTTTTGTTAAANAGAACATATACATATCCCCTCTCATGATTGACAATCACAATTGAATAAAATTGTAGGATATATGAAATGAATTTCTTCTAAACATTTTATTGGATAATAATAATAATAATAATAATAATAATAATAATAATAATAATAATAAATTATTATTATTATTATTATTATTATTATTATTATTATTATTATTTTCTGTCTTTCTTTTCAATTATATATCTTTTCACTTCAAATTACATCTTGCAGGGAGTAAAATTACAAATACTTAAAAGGAAAATTTCCGTGCTAATTATTAGCCCGCAACTGGTCAAATATTTTTTCGACAAAAGATAAATCTTTCCCTTAAGTTTTTTTGTTGGGAAAAATACAATTTTTCGTGAGCACAAATCTTCTCACTTTTGAAAATTTTGAAGCAAATCATAGCCCTACAGAACGTTATTTTTGTGGAGAAAAGTAAACTCCGTCTATAAGTCTTAATTTATTTCCCAAATTTTTGAAGTATAAATTTTTGAAGGAAATGTATAGTAGAATTGCGAGAGAGATGCATGTTTTGCACTTACTATGTGGTGAGTGGGAGATGTTAGACTTTAGGCTTGGTTTGGCCAAATTGGTACACCCATAATAGAGGGCCATGTATAAAGGTCCTAAATAAATTTTTGGATGGACTGTTAGATATGAAATCTCAATTTAAGTGAAATTAAATTTTGATCTTAAAGAGTATCAATAGAATGAAATTGGGCCTCTATGCAAGCCTATGAACCATACAAATTCATAATAGAGTACAATAACAAGAATAAGAATTCCTTAAAATATATTTTTACATCTCTACTATATAGTTTCCCAGATTAGGGTTCTTGAGTTGCTCAAGTAACATCTAAGTATTGTGAGTATTGAATATTGTAGGCTTAGAGATCGTAGAATTGATTGTGTACAGCAGCACACGCTTCCGAAATTTGCATCAAAGCTCTTTTTATTGATTTCCGTATACGTTCAAATATGAAAGAATAGAGTAAATAGTCATCCGTAGTCGAAATTTGGTTATGCATCAAATGCGATGCTTTTGTAAACCTTTTTATAGTTTATAGCTGATCTGAGTTAAGGCTTTGTTGCTTTATTACTTGCGAGAGGTTTTTTAGGTCTTGAAAATTTACCGTAAATTGACCAAAAAAACCATTTAAAAAGAAGTCAAAAACTAAAAGGATTAATAACAGAAAATCCCCTAGAAACGCTCACGTCCTATTGGAAATCGCAGAAAATCGTCATATTTGAAATCTTTTGTGCGAGACCCCCTTCCCCCTCCCGCCATCCAATTCTATTAGTTTGATCGTTAAAAACAGTAAAAATTGCCAAAATTAAAGAGGAATAACTACAGTTGTGATCCTAAACATTTTATTTTTTTTACAAATTACACCAAAATCTTTTGTTTGTACCACCCACAATCTCAAATCTTTAAAACTTTACCTTATTCCCCAATTCCACCTTGTGGCTAAGAATAATCTTTCTTTAGTATGATGAACAAAATCTATGGAGGAATGGTGGCTCCGATACCATGTAGAAATTAAGAAAATTAGGGCTTCTTATTGCAATAACTGATTAATGAAATTACATAATAAAGGTGTTTATATAGAAAATAGGAAATCTGCTAATAATATGAAACAATTAATTAATAAATAAGCTAACACCGTCGACTTGCAATTGCATAATATTTCCTTAATTATGTACGAATGGGAGAATTTTATTTTTTTTTTCTTTTGTCTTTTTCTTGAACAGAAACAATTGTGAAGAGGTAAATGGAGGCAAGGAGGATCATTTCTTCACCTCTACAATTCCCACTCAGAACCCATCTTGGAAATTGATTCTCTTCTTATTATTCAGGTATCTTTACTGAATTTACACTTTTTATTGCAGGTTATCTCCTGATCAGAGATCCTATAGTTATTCACTTTCGTGTCCTGTCCAAGGTCAATTTCCTTTCAAGAATGATGTATATTGAATGGCTTTTAGAAGTTCTGACAGCTTTTTATCCACTGATGACATACACAATTTTTATTGAGTGCTTCTCGTGGTGATGGGCAATGGATAGTTCCTATAACATTGTGCTGCTTTTCTTACGATTCTCGTAAAAGTTTCCTGCTGCAGAGGAGCTCTCATGTGCCTCAGTTTCAAATGTCGGTTCTTGGATTAAAGTTAATTGGATCAGACTGGTTTTTTATAAGGTGAAATACGATGAGGATTTATCGGCTGGGCTTATACTTGCAATAGAGAGAAAATGCCTGTCAAAAAGTGATAAAAATATGGTAATTCCAATTTTTGTTTTGATGTTCATCTTGTTCAACAGTAAAATAAATTAGCTATGTTATATTCTCCTGCGCAGGAGTATTGGATGATTATTTCGCATTGTCCATGGCATGTCAACAGTCTTAGACCTCTTTGCTTACGTTGGGATGGGATCACCCTCGACAAATAATCATGTTACAAAACTTATTATTCTTCACAAGAGATTAAATGACGTGTGATCACGGTTTACACAACTTGAATGTGGGAGTTTAAAAATTTTACTTCTCTGATATGCTTCCAATCTGCAGATCACGTAACGGTTTACTTGCAATACTGCTTTAAATTGTGAAAGGTTGTTACATTGGAAATTTACCACAGCGTAAAATAAACAATTTTTCAATTCTTGCCAATTATCTACATTGTGTTTAAATAGAAACTGTGATAAGAATTATACCTTTGATGAATTCAGCAAACTCCTTTGCTCATTCTCGAACTCCAATTATCACGATCTGC
>CAIGRK010213574.1:0-11828 GCA_903798315.1 Fraxinus greggii
ATTTTAGACTCTATAAATACTGGTCTTGATCTCAATAATATACACACACAAGTCTATTGACTTCTCTTATTCTCTCCTCTTTTCTCTCTTTTCATAACAATATATATATATAGTTGCTGCCATTTGTCGCCTTTGTATGTGTATGGTGTATATCTCTCTTCTCTCCCCTGCCAATAAATGAGTGTATATATATTTATATCACAACCAACTTCTTCTTCCAGCCTCTGAATGTTTTTTTTTTCCATTGGTGTGCGTTCCTTCTCTCTTTCATGTGTGCGTGTGTATATAAATATAAATATACAAAACCTAAACCACCAAATTTTTGAGTGTAATCTTTAGTTCAAGTTGAGGCCCAATTAAATTCAATGCTCAGTTAAAATTAATGCTAGCTTTCAAGTCCTCCATTCTTTCATATAATGCAAGTTTGTCCTTGTACTTTGGATTTTGCCATTTTATGCTTCCTTCTTTCAGTTCATTTTCCATTCATGGAGTTTTACCCATTAAACATAAAAATACAACAATTTAGCATATGTTTTACCAAAAGAACTTCAAATATCGTTATTTTAGGTCCTGAATAAGTATAAAAAATTATACTTATCAAATAACCCCAAACTTAAAATTTATTTGTCCCCAAACAAAATGGTAGTCTAAATAATAACAAACACACAAGCACGCAAAAGTATTTGGTTAGACACCTTCTTAATAAGGCGGGCTTTTGTAATACTTGTTTGAGTGGGTAGTTAGTCAATACCTCAATACTATGGCTTCGGATATAAGGATGAGGCTTTCTACATGCCACAACTAGGGCGAGAGCTAATTTTTCCATATATGGATATCTCGTCTCATCACCTTGTAAAGACTTACATAGTATCCCAAACAATTGCAGCTACCCTTCCTTCCTCAATAGAATGGAGCTCACAGCTACCTCAGAGACTGCTAGATAGAGCAACCATTCAATATAGTTTAGCTAAAAGCGGGATTTTCCCAAGGCCTGATCGCATTCTTCAATATATTCAAACTTCTCCCCTCCTTTTAATACTTGAAAGAAAGGAAAGCATTTAGCAGTGGCCTGCAAGACGAATCTGCTTAAAGTTGTGACCCTTTCATTGAGACTCCGAAACTCTTTGGGTTTTGATGGAGATCGTATCTCTAAGAGAGCTCGTATCTTATCAGGATTTGCCTAAATGCTTCGTTGATTTACCATGAATCCTAAAAAACTTTCACATCACTCCGAATTCACACTTAAATGGATTGAGTTTCATATGATATTTTTGAAGAATATGGAATGCTTTTTTCAAATGTTTCAAATGATTTTTGGCTTGAAGACTTTTAATAAGTATATAATTAATACATACTTCCATTGTTCTGCTTATATGATATATAACCATTCTATTGACTAGTCTTTAATATGTTTTACCCTAGTGTTGTTTAAATCGAAGGGCATTACTTTATAGTAATATAGTCATCGATCAGTAACAAATGTAGTATGTTCTTCATCGAGTTCATACATAGAAATCTGATTATATCAAAAGTCTGTATCCATTAAACTCAATAGTTCATGTCATGTTGTCGCATCCACCAGCTAATGAATTTTTGAGAGCCAAAAACTATCTTTAAGACATGCTTTGTTAAGGTCTATGAAGTCTTGACAGGTTCGCCACTTTCCATTACTCTTTCAAACTAGAATTGGATTACAGACCCATACTTGGTATTGAGCTTCGCGAATAAACCCATTTTCCAATAATTTATCTACTCTGCCTTTTAAAGCATAGTATTCCCTACAACAAAAACCCTCTGTCGCAACACTTATTTGGCAACATTCACTAATTAAATGTTTCTAAAATGGTCTATTGCAACATTCTAATAAGTGAATGTTGCCATTGGTGTTAATAATGAGTTTTGGCAACATTTTTTAAGTAAATATTGCGAATGTCACCTTTTTGCAACATTTATTTAGTGTTGCGAAAAGTTTTATCTTTTGCAACGTTTATCAAACCTTGCAAAAAAGTTTATTTTTTGCAACGTTTGTCAAATGTTGCAGAAACTAACTTTTGGCAGCATTTACGTGAACGTTGTTAAAACTCTCTCTTTGGCAATATTTTATAAACGTTGCTGAAAAAATCCGAATCAACCTTTTTTGCAACGTTGTTTAAACATTGCTGAAACGATTTATTTTGGAACGTTTCCTAAACGTTGCTGAAAAGAAAAACCTATTCCAACCCCACCCGTCGACTTAAGTACCAATTAACAACCGCCCCTAAGAGGAGATCAAAGCAGCTGCCAAAATCTCTCATTCTTCTTCGATTTTCCTGTACAAATCACTCATGCCAGTCACCATTTCCCAGTCACCCACGCCTGCCGTTGATCTCCCATAGCCAAAGGTGGTGAATCTCATCCAATTTTTGCCTTAATCGTGACGAAAACTG
This sequence comes from Fraxinus greggii, assembly GCA_903798315.1. Taxonomy (NCBI): domain Eukaryota; kingdom Viridiplantae; phylum Streptophyta; class Magnoliopsida; order Lamiales; family Oleaceae; genus Fraxinus; species Fraxinus greggii. The sequence continues at coordinate 2,427 of CAIGRK010213574.1, forward strand.
CGCTATATACGACCAGTTTTTTTTACATTTTATTCCGTAACTTTGTTCTTTCTTTCATTTTTCACATAAGATTTTCATTATTTCTCATGGGTTCCATTATTATGTGTTCTATTTTTCAAATCTTACATCTCCAGTAGGTTGTAATGTTGTTAATGCTGCCCGAAGGATCGATGCTATTGGCTTTCAGGTCGATCACCAACTCTTCGAAAGGTAAATTTCATTGGAACTCTTTCGATTTATGCAGTTACTAATTAGATTTCAGTCCAATTTCATTTGATTGAAATATGCCACAGATGAATTTAATTTGAAATGGTACTTGAGTTGTGGTAGTTTATGATTTATTGGGCTCCCAGGTTCTGTCAGAAATTTTAAATATAGAGGGAGTAACATTGCGGTTTATGCAGTAGATAGGGTTGGCCTTGTCTTTGTTTCTTTTGGTGGACGAAGGGTGGATGAATAAGGCAAAGACCAGAAGCAAATGATAGCAAATAATTATAAACAAGTATCCTATCCCAACATGCTTTTCTCGAAATCATTCTCAATGACATAACACTTTTGCACTTACTTTCTTGTCATTCTACCTATGCAATAAAGCAATAATTAATAAGAGTTTCAACATGTCATTTTCTATATTCTTGTTACTGCATTCAGTTCATTGTTGTTGAATTGCTATGTGTTGCTTACATCTGCCATCACTCATAAGCATCATCATGTTGTGGCATTGAAAGTGCAGTAATGTTTTCTAAGTACAGTATACTTCTCAAGATGACCGCCAATCAGAGTTGTGTATTATTATACCCCATCTCTGTTTTGACCTCTTTTTATGAGCTTCCTTTCTTGCCATTACTTTTTTATTGTACTCTACCATATAGAGGGACTTCATTTATGAAATGCCTAAATTTGCTGGATTTAGTTCTGCTGAATTTGATGAAGCACATTCTTTTGCAGCTAGGGATTCTACTTGACATAAGGTTCTGGTCTACATCTTTCCAGTTTTATCATTTATTTTACTTTATTCAAAGCTTCCACACAAGGTATTGTCTTAAGAATCTAGAGTTAGTGATTTCATTTCATGTCAACTTTTAGTAGACATTTTAGTTGTGAAAATTTTCTCTACTGCAGGAACTTCATTTTATTATTAGTTCTCTTCCTATCTTCAATTTATCAGCTGCAATTGCTGCAAGCAGAATGTATAAAACTTCTTCTTAATCATTGTTTCGTATAAATATCTATGTTATACCGAATGCGTTTATTTTTATTTGATGCTTTTATCCCCTTCGAGAATTGATAGTTAATCTCTCAGAATGTAGGAACTAATTAGTGGATATAGGAAACATTATTTGTAGTACCTGATATTGACACATTGCCATTTTGTAATCCCTTATTGTGGAAACTAGAGCTAGAGTATTTTTGCCTCCTACATTATATAAGCTTATGATCTTTGTTAGTATTAGACTTCGTTGATTAAAGTATGTTTTCTGGATTTATTATATTAGACTTCTTTGCTGACTTGTCTAGTTGAGGTTGGCTCTCAGGAGACTTCAATTTTGCCACACATTGTTGCCTATATGTCAATTGAAGATGGATCTTGTTTCGATTTATTTGGTGATTTGAGTTTCTTGGGCAAAAATGAACTTTGTCATGGTTGAGAGAAATTTAAGAAACTACAAATGGGGATCTTATGAAAATCTTTTCTGTTATGTAGAGAATGGGAAAACTAATTATCTAGTTTAATTTTGAATGGTGTGATGCGTATTCTTGCCAGGGAGATAATCACTCTTTAATCAATTAATGATATTAGCTTTTAACTATAATAGATGTCGTTTCTACATGTCATATAACAAGTTTGGAACTCTTCACCTTTTTATTAAATTCTTGTATGTTGTCTTGTGTAGTTGATATCCAATCCCTGAAGATTTCAGAGAGGCAGCCTATATCATCTCCATATGAGAGTACAGAGAATAGAACCATGCCTATCAAAAGGCCTGATCGTGGAGGGTCACTTGCCATCAGGACCATCCTGCTTCTTGTTAACCATTTCCCTGTCAATTTTAACCCAAATCGGTATCTGAATATGATTTGCGTCTAATTAGGGACAAACTATTTTCTTCTGGTGATAGTCGGTTTCCTTTGTTGAAGACTACTTATGATGGTGAAAAGAACATTTTATTTTGGTGGTACATGATTTTTAGTCTCCTAATTTTAGTTTGGAAAAGAGAATGCGTTGAACATTTTACAAGTTTATTATGTGAATTGTTAATTTATTATTCGAAGTTGGATCAAAAGAACAGGATTTTCAGTAGCGTAGTAAGCATATATAAAAAATGCGAATTAATTTTAAAAAATATAAAAATGACCAATGACAACGTTTGTAAAACGTGGTCACAACCAAAGGATAATAGAAGATAATGCTTGGAAAGTGTTGCAAAAAGATCAGTTACAACGTAACAATGTTGTGAAAAATTAAAAACAAAGGTAAAGATCACGCTGGAAAAACGTTGCAAAAAACATTAACAGCAACGTTCATAAAACGTTGCAAAAAAGTTAACGGCAACGTCTAAAAAAAGTTACAAAAAGTTAACAGCAACGCCTAAAAAATGTTGCAAAAACATCTTTTGCAACAGTTTTTGAACGTTGCAAAAAAGGTTTTTACAAGGGTGAATAAACGTTGATGTATCTCTTCCTTCAATGATAACATCGACCCCCGCAACACACGCTAAAACGTTGCAAATGACCTGTTGCAGCGTTTTTTGACCGCTGCAAAAGTTCTTTTTTGGTGTAGTGATTTTTGGGCGTTCGACGCTCTTGGTCCCTCCTTTGGATTTTAGGCCTCACTTTGGGATCGATTTCAGTACATGACATTCCACTTTTAGATCAATCCCGACCATATCAGCATGTTTCTAGGCGAACACATGGAATGTTTCTAGGCGAACACATGGAGGTTCGCTTTTAGAAACATAGCAGGCTTTTCATAGGCTCAACAAAATCTTCGCCAACTTTCAAAAACTTAGTTACATCCTCTTCGCCAACAAGAAAGCTTTCTAGCTCTTCAACCACGGCAGCTTCAAATATGCATGCAGTGATGCGAGGGTCGATTGAGTCATCGGCTTCAATTTTACCTTCCAAGGGTTATTTGCTTCAACTATTGCTATCATATCCACCCTGGGGATTCGCGAGGCTGCCTCTCTAACGATTTCTACTGATATGGAGTAAACAATGAAATCAGGTTTTAAGTATTCTTACTCGCAGCTTACTCTTGAGGTTGATTATGATGCTTCACATTACGAATGCTCACTTAAGTTATCATGAGCTCGCACATGGTTTGGTAGCTTTGGAAATGTTTGCTTGGTAGAGGCAACGACACATCATTGATCCTCTGCGAATTTTAATTGATAACCCAAAGTATACATTCAACAACGTAGTTGCACTGTTTCAGCAAATAGATTGTTATTGGTACCTACAATTAACTTTTATGAAAACAAGAACATCTCCTACTGGTGTAAATATGAATCAGAAAGCAACAACTATCGTGAATAAAATTTATGTTAGTTTCCAATCATCCATCTTCATATCGAACCATTTCCAGATTTAGGTCCTGATACGAGCTCTGATATATCACTCTCAAAGAAAGCGGTGTGAAGAGCCCCAACACATTGTTCGGCTTCGCTATCATTTACTATCAACGAAATGTTAACTTTTGAAGCACCTTGAGAGATCATCTGAACATTGACTCCATTCGTACGAAGCACATGGAATGCCTACCACATAAAAACCAAACCGCTATATCAAAATATATTTACGGAGAAATTTTGAAATATATATCTAGACAACAAATGAAAACCCAATATCAACAGAGTACTAAACATCAGCAACGGAGAATGTAGAGAAGCCCAAAATAATTGCTAGAAATTTATTATAAAAGCAAATATTCATGGACGCAAGAGCATTAAACCAAAAAGACAACTATGCTAAAATTTAATGGGCTTTCGCAATAAACATGCTGAGAGCACCTTTTCTAGTATCAGCGATGACCTCTGAACATTTCCTATGAGAGAGATGATCGATCGGTGCTGTAGAAGATTCACAACTGCAATTTTTTCTAGTTCTTCCACAACATGATCTAGTTCCTGGTTAACAAGTGAGAACAAGGTAAGAAACTTATCTAGTGGAGCAAACGAAATACTCCTGCCCATGGCTAAAACTCAACGTGAAACTGAAACCATAAATTGATGGGATATTTTTTAAGCTTATAGTACAAATCCTTGAAAATAAAAAGAAGCCCTGCCCGATTTCACAAGCTTGCCTGCTGGATCAGTTCTCTGCTCCAAAGCTTGGATGGATCCAATGTCAAGGAAATACTAACTTCACTAGTGGCAACAACATCCACAGATATTTCCAATTCTTCAAAGATTGAAAACACCTGAACAGAGACATCATTATGGAAATTTCATTAGAGATTTGAAATACTTGTCAAACCTGGCAAGATCAAGCAGCAGGTGCTGCCTTCACCTTAGCAAGAAACCCAAATTGCCCAAGCATTCGGGTGCTGACAATATCCAACATTGTTACATTTCGTTTTAAGACAATGCTAGTAAGTACTGCCTGTAAACGGAAAAGAATAGATGTAAGCCTTCTGACCATTCTATTGACCATGTTTTGTTAGTTAATATTATCTTGCTGCTAACCTGACTCATATCTCTTACTCGAGTAATTAGGGTTCCTGGAGCTTTCGGATTGTATGAGTTCTTAACTCGAACAGGAATATCACCCTCCCTAGCAGGTCTCATGGACTGTGGATGGAGGACCTTTAAATCCAAAGAAACAGATGTATGTTGTAAGCATGTTATAGCCAGCAGAAAGAGGGGCCCTATTAGGCAAGTAACTCTCCATCACAAGTCAGAGATTCAATCAACAAACTAGCTGCATATATGTATGCCGATTGCAATCAAAACCAACGCATTTGGATTCTAACCCGGCAACATCTTACTTTATCCGGCAGAGAGAGTGAAGCCTCACAATGTAGCTACGTTATACAATGCATATAGATTGTGTGGTACCTGTGCGCCAAAGTAAGCAAGTTCAGCTGCCTCGTCAAATGTTAGATATGGCACTGGCTCTGCGCGCGGATATATGTTGGGGTCACAAGTCAAAACACCATCAACATCTTTCCACACCTGTAAAGAACAGTGATAGGAGAGGTTATATATTTTGTGCATGTAATTGTATACAACAGAATAATTCCATGCAGATTAGATAGTAATGCTCGTTTTTCTTCTCAAAGCAAGACAACAAAATTTGTGAAAATCACTTGCCTGGATTTCTCCTAACCCCAATGCTTTACCAATAGTAGTGGCAGTCAAATCACTACCACCCCTACCCAATGTAGTCACTGCACTAGTTCTCCAACCCTACAATGACATGTCCATTTTTATTTTTTATTTCTGGATGATAGAAATGTGTGTACAAGAGAAGTACGGTAATCCAGGAAATGTAAACAGGAATCATAATGGAAGCAACCTTTCCAAGGAAGCCAGTCACGATAGGAATTGCAGGATCGTTAATCCAATCGCCATGCAATCTCTTTGCAACAGCTGGATAAGTTGCCTCTAATATATCGGCATTTGTAAATTCATCGGTTGTTATAAAACCAATATCAAAGGCGTCATACTGTAAATAAGATGTGAGTTATTTAATTTATCCAAATCACGTGACAGAAACAAGGTAAAAAAATTACTTTAATGAGCAGGCAGCACAAAAGGAAAGGTTCATGTGATCGAAAACTATAATAAAATCATTATCCAATAATAGCAAATAAAATTAAAAGAAATGCCTTCTCAGTAAGTGCGATAGAAATGTTCCTAATATAAATAAGATGCCACAAGATCTGGCAGGCTTGGAGAAGTGCCGGCACATTCTAGTTGCTAACTAATGCAGTACATGACACCCTGGGATACAACCTAGGATGCAATGGAACTTCTCCAAAGTGGAATGCAAGCTGTGGAGTGTGTCAGACACAAACATAGCTGCAACAAGTGCTTGACATTGGAAAACAAGTAAAAAGATGAAATTAATACAGATCAAACATGGACGTAATCATCCAATACTAAAGGATAATAGTTCTAATTTTTGAAAAATTATCCTGTAAAGAAGATTAAAAATATTTCAAAGCACATAACAAAGTAAATATTCATACAACCCTGTCATTGAGAAGAACTTAGACTGTGTGACTAAGAGCGACTATTGATTGCACTGACCATGAAAAAAACATTTCATTACCAGCCTCATTATTGAGCCACATACTACTTAATTACCACTTTACAGTAACTAATGAATGGGAGGGGTATTTTTTATTAACGCAGCAAAAAAATAAATGTAATTATGTACATATTTGTATTATTTTAGTTTTTAATTAATTATCCGACCTGCTACTTTACTTTTTGATTGCATCAACTTGGATATAATTAAGTTATTAATGTATTTGCTCGAAATTTAACTCGTAAGTGTCTCACGTGCTAACCTTAAAGCAGAGGTGCATGCATTCCTGTCTATAGTACATGGAAACATGGCGTAACAGAGGAGATATGAGAATGTTAAGGTATAATAAACTTTTACAAGTAGCTTAGAGGGAAGTCCTCTATAGATGTTTTCACAAAACATTTGAGTTAAATTGATTAAAAACATAATATATCTTCTCTTATCATTTTTCCATACTTGGTATGGTAGTGTTTGGAGGTGAATGAGGTTCTCCAAACTGGCCCTAAGCCAACATTTGATTGGCTAAAACCCAAAAAGCAGTCAGTCCTTTTTTGTTCCACGTAGGAAACTATTTGCAATCAAATGATTATATCATTCTTAAATACATATAATTTGAGGCACCAACAAAGATTAAACGTAATAATAGCACCACTGTCTCATAACAAGCTATTGTACCTATATTACTGTAACTTATAAGTGAAGCAGAGACTGCTCAACTTGAAAATACGAGGCAAGCAAAGAACTCGAGGCGTATTAATTACTGACAAAACGAATAACCGGTTTATTAGATCAAAAGCAAGGAATAACATGATTCTTAGAGAACTTGTTACAAGGGCTAAGTTTTAGATAGTTGACAAAGAAGAAGCATACCTGGCGAGCTTTGACACCAATTTTATTCAAATAGGCCGAAAAAATTCTTGTGGACATGCACTCTCCGAAAGAGGCTAAGTAGTCTTTTGTTCTTGGAGTGAGCTCTTTCATCATAGCAATTCCATTCAGAAGTTGCTCCAACTCCAATAGGTGTTCTGCAAAATGTTAACCAAAAGCAAAAAGGCAATCAAAATAGAGTCAACATTAGATACATTACACATTATCACCATTTAAATGAAAACTATAAAGAAAAGCTATTATGTTACAAATGAATTTAACGAACAGCAGAAATTACAGTTCCTACTTCAAGAAAGATTACCTGCCCTGCAAATTAGTGAATACGAAGACAATACCAACACCTTACAGAAAGTTGCATTGCAATGTACCAATTGAACAAAATAACCGAATTATATGCATAACAAAATTGAATGAGAACTTGAAATTAACAATGATAGGAGCAGTATGGCACAGCATCCACCGTAACACCAACAGAATGCTTGAATGATATCATAAGGGAGCATTTCTATCACATTTCAAATGATAGCTACCCCAACACCAGCGGTCTTAAATACCTTGGTTCCTGACACCGAATTTGTTTACTAAACGCCATCAAAGATGACAATAATATAGTATGCTGAGAGAGAACATCTTATACATTGATTCGAGAACAACTCCACCCCTTAGATCAAGATGTTAGTTCAAATATTGCTGTAAGTGATAACTCACTTGAAATTGTAGATCTTTCTACTCCAAGCTCATCCACTGTCCTGATTATAATAAAACAATCCTCATTCAGAAAAACATGTTAACATTAAAAAATAATAGAATTGATGAGATAACGCAAACATAAAAGTGCATTCTCTTTCTCACCTCAAATGCAAATCTTTGACAAAAGCTAACTCTTCCAGATCAGAAACATATGACACACCGCAGCAGACAGCCTTTTCTCCAGCCTGATATACAAGCCAATTATGAATCACCAGGACACCATCTCAAGAGAATTCACAAAGAATACAGGAATCAACATGAGAAAACGATAGCAGGACTTAAGAAGTACAATCAAGAGTTTATTGGTTGTTTTTCCCATTGCAGAAAGAACAATGACAGGTCTTTCTTCTCGAAATCTGAGAATGAGGTTAGCTACTTCTCTCATTCTATCTGCTGAGGCAACAGAAGATCCCCCGAACTTCATTACATGTGTCAATTCGTTAGCAATTTCTTCAGAACCTTGGCTCTCAGTACCATGCCTTATATCGACCTTCCCAGCCTCACAACTAATTCGAAGGTATGGTGCCCTACACGAGCCCTTCAGTGACGTACATAGTCTATAAACAGGAGCCACGGATACAGAAAAATTGAGCCGTGGATGTGACCAAACAGGCAGAAGACAGGAAGCTCTCTTTGGGATAGCTGGGTATGGCGTTTTGACTCCACTTACATGCAATAAGGCTGCCATGTTAAATATCCAAAAATATATAGAGATCTCGACAAATGAAGGAAATGAATTTCTCCAGAAGAAGAGAAAGTTGATTGTTTTAACTCTCTCCGCCTATACAAGCCTCCAAAGGTAGTGTCAGAACGCTAGATCACAATCTGCATATCCCATGATAAATTCAGTTATCTCAAATTAAACATTCAAACTTAGATTGAAACACCGTGTGAAACATTTAAACAAACAGTATCGAGAATTTAATATACGAAGGAAACTTTTGATAATTAAACAAAACTAGCAACAATTTTTAACTTCGTTTAATTTATAACAGAATAAGAAAAGGCAACAACTATCGTGGAGGCAGTTATAGGAGCTGTTGCATTGTAATTCATTTCGTAGTAATTATTTAAAATGAAATCAAGACATAAATTAAATTANCCAAAGGTAGTGTCAGAACGCTAGATCACAATCTGCATATCCCATGATAAATTCAGTTATCTCAAATTAAACATTCAAACTTAGATTGAAACACCGTGTGAAACATTTAAACAAACAGTATCGAGAATTTAATATACGAAGGAAACTTTTGATAATTAAACAAAACTAGCAACAATTTTTAACTTCGTTTAATTTATAACAGAATAAGAAAAGGCAACAACTATCGTGGAGGCAGTTATAGGAGCTGTTGCATTGTAATTCATTTCGTAGTAATTATTTAAAATGAAATCAAGACATAAATTAAATTAAGAAACGAAGGCTTAAACTACCTGAAAACAGAAGAAAATGCAACATTATAGGTGAAGTTGCAATGCCTCTTTCTATTGCAGCAAACAGAAATGGGCGGA
>CAIGRK010213615.1:0-17354 GCA_903798315.1 Fraxinus greggii
TTGCTTTTGACTTTTTAAAAGCTCTGTCAAACATAACCTTAATGCGCTCTAATTGCTAAAAATGTTGTTATTTAAACAGAAAAAACATATGTAATTGACTCAAAGTTTAATAGAAGATAATTTTTACATTACACCACTCATTCGGCTATATATATGGAAAATTAGATGTATTAAATCAAAATACTTCTACAAAGAACAAAAATATTTTAGATATATAAAAGAATTATTTTTAAGAAATTCTGAGGAAAAAATAAACAAATGTGACTATGATTCTAGATCGTGCCTTGCACGAATGGACGTGACGGTGAAGTGGTAAGCCACTTAGAAGATAAGCCTTTGAACGAGTTTTCATTGGCATTATTAATAAATGTAAATAGACCGGCAGGAACAACGTACTTAAATTTCTAAGCCTTGACAGCTGCCGTCTGCCGGCAAGCACCGGCAAGACAATAATTTTTCGACTGGTAGTCGTTCCATCAGGCCAAGAACTTTATTATTAAATAAGGTAAAAGTTTAGTTCCAGTAGCTGTATTAGAAAGTAACGTAACTAGGTTCAAAGTTTATTAGCAAAATGTACAGTGTGAAAAACTCGAGATAGCTATGCTTCAAACATCTCTAGCCAATCCAGATAGATCAACATCTCCATCAGAATTTTTCTTGGGAAAAGCTTCTTTAGGAGGGTAATCTTCGACGGGAATTCCACGCTTATTGTGAGAAGATGAAGAGTCGTCGTCAAATATGTGAGGAACCGCTATTGTACTAAAGAAATCATTCTTCATCTCTTCGGCTGCTTCAAAGAAACGGTTGATACTTCCAAAGAAATTACGTTCAATGGCTTCAATATCACCACGTAACCCAGGAAAGTGAAAGGGTCCCTGCTCGGATGACTCCAATGGGATCCCTTTAGCCACTTGGTCTGTTACATCTTCCTCGGTATATTCTTTGTTAGACTGTACCATTTCACTAGGCCTGAGATGAGAAGAATAGGATTTAGATTATACACGACAGTCCAATGCAAAGCAACCTTATACTTTGACATAAACCCTAGATGGTAGAACTAACTACATATAACAAACTCGTCAGGGATCTCTAAAAAAATATAAAAGCAAATGCAGATCACAAAAATATAGTAACAGAAAATTAAGAGCAGTTCGTACAGTCAAATCTCTAAACAATAAAGGAGAAGATGGAAAGTGTGGAGAGGGGGTCATTAACATGTATAGGCCCATATGTTTTCAAGTTATTAGAATTATAATGCAGAATCTTCAAAATTCTGGGAGGCAACAGTGAGTGCTTCACATAATCCCGAACTTTCACAGCATGAAAGAAGCATCTAATCCATTATGGTATTACCAAAAACGAGTTGCTTCTACTTTAGACAGACATTTGGATAGAAGGGTGCAAGCAATCGATTGAGTTTCAAGTTTAGGATTTGTATTGTTGAAATCTATAAGTAGATGAACAAGACATGTCTAAATGATACAGCTGCGCCATCAAAGAAAGCATTCATCTTCAGGATGTTTTTGGTTCTATAATGTGATTATTGGCTTCCTACTGTCAAGTCTCAGGTTTTCTAAAAACCAAAAAAATATATCCAGATGTTGCAATAAATAGTAACCCAAGTGCAGTTTAAACAATTATATATGAGAAATTGGAACTCAAAAGGCAGCGAATTCCAATGGATAGATAGAAGAGGCGGCACCAAAAAATTCCATGATGTTAAAAAGGTCTGTAGATGCAAATTTAGGTTAATCTTTTCCGTTTGACCATACAAACATTTTTCAGCAAATGATTGTGAATATATCTCATATAAGGAATCCTGTCCATCGCCAATATTGAGTCTTGTATCCATGCTATCTAGCTCTCTCCAACATTTGTGCTCAGTTGGCACTTGGCATAAGTAAAAGTATTCAGGTCGGTCTTCTTCCAATGTATAGACAATATTGTTAAGTAGTATATATGGCTATTAACCCATTTAATAGATTCCCAATTATATGGTTCTGGACAGCTATGCTTCTGCCAAAATTATGACAAGAGAGAGCTTCTAGAACAAGCCTAATTCACACCAATATGGTCTTCACCAAAATTTTGATGTAACTTTAGCTATGTTTTATTCTCTCTGATTCTAAAATGATATCACTTAGTTAATTATAGTAAGTTGCATGCCAGTATCATTAGTATGCCCCAGAATAAACCCATACATCAGATTCATATATAGAGGGGTCAAGGCCATAGTTATTTTCTATTTCTTCTTTAGACACTCCAAGACAACCGCCAAAAAGGCCAAAATGAAAACATACAAACATTACTATTTATGCATATTCATATGTATACAATTATCCTTTTGTCCCAATTATTCACAAGTACAATCATATGCACTTTTCTAAATCTTACTCGGATTCCATTTATGCTGAAATCTTATATTGTTAAACGCTTCGTTCACATGTTCAGAGAAGATCTGCCATTCTAGTGTTTGCTTTCCACAAATTAGAAAGTGTTTGTAAATAGCTTTAGCAATAAATAACAATAATACAAGACTTCCCCTCTCCAACAATCCTTAACAGCACCCCAATCTTCTTTTTTTCAGCTAAATATCACTTACAATTTTTTACTAACCATACATAAATTACAAAAACAGATGAAAGCAGAACCATCACAAATTTCCTAAAACCTTATGCAAACATACTATTGGCAAAGAAGTACGTATATCGGAAAAGGGCGGCTTTTCAAGGCAAAACCTTTCTGCTCCCATAGGCCCTCGACTTTGCTCGTCCAACCAACCTAACAGGTCATTCATCGACAAGCCCAGCTAACAGCTCTTTGTTCGATTCTATTCCTATTTCCTGCTCGTAAGCCAAATATTTGCTAGCCTAAAAAAATACAAAATCATCACTTCCTCTCATGATCTCATAGTTACACGGAAATCAAATAAGAACACAATATACGAACATAAATATATGTAGAAATCATACCTTCCCACGCAGTCTTTGAAAATCTTCTCGGTTTTCTCGCACTTACGAATGAATTTCCCCGGCTCAACTTCCTCCGTCCGGCACTGAGACGATACAATCTTTCGGGTGGCACAGCGGTCGCCGTTACCGTCATCTCTAGGGTTTACTGAGCCGTTAAACTCGTCACCAGCAGAGGAGGAAATAAAGTTAGATTCATCGTCATTTTTCCACACCCAACCCATTGTCGATTTTGCGTTACGAAATATTCGACGAAGAAATTTTCTCTTACAATTTGTGAATTTATGTAATTTTTTTTGCTTAGCGGACAATCCATAAACTTTTCAAAGACGGTGCCGTTTTACTTGGGTAAATTCGGTTAGTTACTTGGCCATTTTTGTATTCCATTTTGATTTTAATACAATTTTTTTTTCTTTATTCTTATCTATTACATATTTTGTAATAAAATAATATTATACATAGACAACATATTTTTCAAAAAATAAATATTTTAAAATACATTTTTTTTAATCAAAACCTCATTAAAATGAAGGCCTAACTTATTTGAGCATCACATAATTTATGGACAAGGGTCCCACAAGGACTTACTCGATGCTCAATGCATTGTCCTAAAAGCGATCCATTTAGCAGAGGAATCGAACTGATCCAGTTCCACCCATTAATGTTTAGAATGAAGAAATGGTAGAACATTTGTTAAATTTGGAACAAAATGGACAAAAATACCCTTAACATCACTCAATTACCCGCTATAACCAAAACCTTTATCTTTCCCTCGGTTCTAATTCATTTGTTTCTATGGGAAGAACCATCTCGCTAGCATCTCCATGCCGCCTCCATCACCTCGTTTTCGGAAAGATCCAATAGCCGAATCTCCACCCCAATTTGTTTCTTGCATTTTGAGTTCTTATGAGTTCAGATTTTGAGTTCTCTTGGATGTATTGGAATTAGTGTTAAAGAGAGCATCTCCAATGGACCGTGGATTGCATCGACACCTTTCACTTAATTTTTCACAATTTATCTTCATTAGAAGACATGTCTATTTAGTTTTTCATAATTTAGCTCAACTCTTTCTCTACTTCATCACTCTTCTACCCGTTGTTTCGCAATTAGTTCAATTTACATCTCCATTTGAGATGTTCTTCTTTTCATTCTGATTTAGTTTGTCACATGTACAACAATTCAAATCGTTACTTATGCATAAACAAACGTCATCCATTCATCTAGTGAACTCGACATTTTCCCTTATGCCATTCAAGAACTTGGCCATTTTTACAAAAGAAATTTTTGGTCTATCTACATAGAAAATGGTCGTACTTGCTAAAGTTTTTAGATTTTTTACAGAAGGGTGTATTTGTCAATTTACTTCAAAATTGGACAGAATTGAACAAGGGAAGGTATTTAAAGAGTACTTCAAAATTTTATAAGACGCCAATTGAGCAAAATAAAAAATTGACATATTGAAATCCGCTCACCTAATCTCTGTGGAAGGAAACTCAAGCGAATATCATCGCAACTTCTAGGAGCGACAGTCAATTAGCCTGATAACAGTCCAGAAGATGAAAGGTAACTCGTAGAGAGCTCGAGGTTCTATCTAAATAGTTGCACTTAGTAATGAGTAAATGTTTGATCTTCCAAGAAGGAAAGACAGAAAAAAGTTGCAGCTTGGCTCTATCACACTGCTGCATTCACAAGAAAAGAAGCCAAAAAAACACAAGAACCATATATATAAGAACCCCAGCATGAGTATCACATCCATTGGCAAAAGAAAGAATCACATTCCTCAGCAGAAACATCAGACATGTTTTCACAAAACAAAAACTGAAAAATGACTACAAACATTGTTGCCTCTACTAGAGCTTCTTAACAATTTCTTCCTTTGCACTTTTGTAGTAAGTTATTCTATGGATGGAACCAATGGCATCATCGTACTTTTTATTCAGAAATGCATCTTCAAAGTAGTTGCACCAATATCGTATTTTTTCCTGTATCTGTAAACAGGAGGGAGAGACAGAGCGAAGATACATTTAAATCTGGTAAAGTACAAAGTACAACCAAATGAGTTACGACCCAACATTCATCAAACTTCAGCTATCCTAATTATAAACGTAAATAAATTTCCAACCCATTCTTAGCTATGTTAATAATAAAATACGGAGACAACTTTTCGTAAATATCTAAGACTCAAGATGTCCTCCTAACAGATTATCTACGATCCTCCATCTGAGAATTACTTTTTTATCATATTTCTAACATTAGTAGTTGGAAGGGAATATGTGTTTGCCAAAAATAAAAAATAAAAAATGAAGGCAATCTCCATTCCCCAGATGCATCTTTTTCAGAATACCATACTCATACCTGAGCTTTGATCTGATTTAATGCTTGGGTGCCTTCTGCTTCTTCGACAGCTTCCCTCAGCTCCAGGATCTGCATTCAAATCCAATCATTACTATCGTAGATCATTTTCATGAAATTGTGACTCAACAACAAATTCTGAATTTGTGAGTGTTGAACCACTTGATCTAAAAGTTTAAGCCATTGAGTACAACCAAATGCATATCATTTAAATCTTATTTTAAACACGTCCCACGCCCCCTCATGTGCAGGTGGTATTCCCTTTTTTCCATCAAAACCTAACACATGCACAGTTTTATTAATTGGGTGGCAAGACCTTTGCTGCTTTGTTACTTAAGCGATTGGATATGGCCAAATGCATATCATTTAAATAATTATCTTAAACAAGACCTCAATAATGGAAACATATTACGTCAATATTTAAAAAAATGTTTATATCAAGTCCATTTATCAATGCAATCTTCAAATATAATATTATGTTTAAATTCAGTACATAAAATTAACTCTTTAACAGCCTCACGTTCTTTACCAATCTCAACCTCTCGTATATCCTACCATCTCTCTTCCCAAGCCTTCTTTCTCCGTCCCAAAAAGTCTTCGGTACGAACTTTTCAGAATCTCTATCATGGCATTCAGAATGGAAATTCATCTCCCTTTATCCCGCCATTCCCCTTCTGTAGCATACTCCCTCCATCCCCCAAAAACTCTCATTATGAACTTCTCAGAATTTCAATCACAGCACAGAAGATGGAAAAGAAGAAACATAAATAAATGAAATCTTCTATTAAATGAAGGTTACAAAAGGTGAACGCCTAGATTGATTTTTATTCCTGTTAAATGCTACTAGTAAGAACAATGAAAAGATTTTTGCATTTATCTGAATCCTCCAAACACCTAGTTACATGGACCAGACAGCATTCCCTTATGAGCCTGAGGCACGAACAGGGGAGATATACACTTCGTAATGCACTCAATTCTCAAAATCAAATTGATTGATGAAAAACAAATAAGAAAGAAAAGAAAAATCTCAACATAGATCCTCTGATGTTTAAAATTACCTCGGCAAGTAATTCCGGGTCTGTAATCCTTTCTTCTTCATGCACAACCACATTTTCTAACTTCAACTGAACAGAACAGGTAAACAAGTTTAAAAGAAACAAGAAGGAAAGTGCAACGTCAGGACTCATAGAAGAAAAGCCAACACAATGCTATACATAAGGCAAAGGGAGAGACTGACAATCAAAACATAAAGTGATTGGCAAGGCGATGACAGAAAATGGAGGCAGTTTAAGCTTTATCATTCATCATGCTAGGGCAGAGCTCATTGACAATAACTATTAACAAACATCCACATACCAAAACAAGGATATCTGATCACTGCACTTAACACCCTTTTTTATCCCCACCAAGACACCAAATTTCTTTCGGAATATTCATCATATCTTCAAATTAAGATACCTCAATTGCCCCCATGAGAGAAGCTTAGTTGTGTGCATATAAATGACAAAGAAATATGAAAATGTGAAAGATCAAATTTTGTACAACATGAGCAAGATTTATTTTCTTTTTTGATATCTCAAGAGCAAACATAAACTAAGGACTGCCAACAACTGAGCATTCTAAGTATTCTAACTTCTTGTCACCTGGCAGAAGTATTAGTGTAGTCAAATAAACACTCAACAAATGTAAGTCGGCAATTTCATCATCACATGAGAAACATCAGCCATGAAAATGGAATATAAACTTACGATATAGATTGCTCTGAACAATGGGTCCATGAGTGTACGATATGCATCAATCACACGAGCAGATTGTTCGGCAGCGTACTCCCTCTCTCTGGTTCAAGAAAAAACTCAAATATCATTTATTTTGAATGCAGCAGAAATTTTCAATGTAAAGGAAAATTAAGGGATGTAATCCACAGTATCAACCTGGGATTTAGAATGAACAAGATCAGGATGCAGCTTCTTTTGCCTGTCTTTGTACTTCCCCTCTAATTCATCCACTTCAATGTTGAATTTCCTTTCCCTGTGAAGGAAGCAATTACGAAGAAATCTTATGTGTATCATGATTATTTAGAACATATAAATTATTACAATAATCCATTTTCCTCAATAGAATAATTACCGTGAAACTTAAAACTCTGTTTGGCGGCTAAACAAATCAATAATGTGTTAAAAAATCATGGATAATTGATTATACGAAAACAGGTTAGAATTCAACACAAAGAAAGCGAAAAATATACGCGCATTATCAAAAATTAAACTATTAAACCCAATTAAGCTCGTATATTTTACCATTTATTTTACCCCAACTAGACGACCAACGAATGAAGATACCCAAAAAAAACTTACACTCCAAGAATTTGAAAATAATTGATCGAGTGATTCACGGGTTGGACACTGCGACAGGCTTGACAGACCAGACACGGAGTTGTACCATCAGCAGTGGCACAGCAATTCCAGCACTGGAGTTTTTCAGCGGATTGCGACTCCGAGCAGAAAGATTTCTTCTTTTTCACAAGTAAATTAACATTTTCATTATGAAACCTTGAGCCTCCAAAAAATAGCCCCCCGGCAGTAGGAAAAAATTCTCCAATTTAGCGAACAAAAGGAGAAGAAGAATACGAAGCAGAAATTTGTATAAGGGGATTTAATATCGGAGTATTTTTGTGAGAAACTGAATTTGGAGATTGGATTTTTGTTAGTTCTGTTGTACGTAATAGAATTGTTGAGTTTGGTTTTGAAGTGCAAAGCTTCTTCTTCCACACAGTCTGCGGCTCAGTGGTGACGAATGAGGACGGTACCAACTTTTAAAAGGTCGCATACAAGATTCACAAACTATTTTTGAATGGTGACAAATTTTTATTTTTTTTTAATCTAACTTTTAGTACATTTTAATACAAGTTGATGAATTGCATGATTGAAAAATTGTGAATGATGTATGATTAAAATTTATATTTGAATTAAAAAATTTATTTTTATTTCCACCAAATAAGGAATTGTTGTTCTTTCTCCGTCGATCAAAATCATTTGAATCAACGATTCTATTTGCCACATATCGAAATCATTAATTACACATTCTGTGAATCTTATGAAATGTGTAGTTAAAATTAATACTTGAATTAAAATCTTGATTTTTGTTTCCACCAAATAGAGGATTATGTTTCTTTCGGTCACTTAAAATCATTTGAATCAACGTTTCTGTTTGTCAGGTTATTGAAATCGTTAATTACACATGCGAAATCAAATTCGCGACACATTTTTGAAGCCAAACACCTCGACTGAAGAAAGAAGAGAACACTAAAAGCTTTGTAAAGAGACAGGCTCCAACAAAGACGAAGATTCTTCAGAAATCCAAGAGATGTTTCTTCTACAATTTTATTTTTCTTACGTTCGAACTGCAGATAAATGTTACAGCGGACAATATTTTAACAAAGATTATAATTATACTAGTGTACAACAAGTCGGATGTCAACTCAAGAAGCCAAAAGGCATGCGTAAATAAAGAGGTCCACCTTCAACAACGGAAGCTATTCAGCCATCGACTTTCCAGGAAGGAAAGTCAAGCACCAAGACCTAGACTTCTTGTTCTTTCTTTTGACGGTTCTCTTTTCAGCAATGTGATCGGTCTCTGAAACTGTGGCCTTGTTACTTAGATTCATGGAAGAATATATAGCAATGTGATTAGTCCCTGACATCAAATGATTTTCATCTGTTGAAGCTGGTGCTATCTTATTATGGCTAGTTTCCTTGGATCCTCCACACCTGAAACAGGAAAAGTTTCAAAAGATGAAAACATTTTTATATCGTAAATCGAGGGCATCTATGCCTTTTTGATCGAAAATTACCTGGAACCATGACTGCCAGAACTGTTCCTGGGCTCATGCAAATTCATCTCTGTCCATCCTGTTTTTGACAATCCAGTGGGATTCCAGTCTTGTCTACATATTTGATCAGCTTCTGAGGATGCTGACTCTTTTGCACCATCAGTTTCTATATTGATGGACTTTGCATTGCTGATGCCTGGATAAGATCCTGTTTCAGGATTGGATTTATATTCCCGGAAAATGGAAATCACCTTTTCTAATGTTCCTAGAGCCTGTTCGACCTCGGGGCTAATAATAACTTTGTTATTCTTGTCGATCAAAAATCCGGGTCTCGTCTCATTTGTCAGGTGATTGCCCGGTTTCTTGATATTCTCATCTACTGATTCAGTTTCTCCAATGTCTGTTTCCTCAATCTCCTCAATTTCACAAAGACCATTTTGATCTCTGACAACTACATCCTCTGATATTGAATCAACAATATCAACGTCATTGCTATGAATATTCTCCTTCATATGATCATCTTCTCTTGCCTCTGTTCGCTCTTCAGACATAATGGACGTTTCTTTCTGCAGTCCTTGTTCAGGAGACTCAATAGTTATATTCTCTGAATAAAGAGCCTCGCGTATGCGAGTGTAGAGTGGGTCTTTTAAAATCTGGCTAAATTCTCTGTCACCTTTAGAAACTGAAGCAACTTCCTGTCATTTCGAAGAATAGAAATACTGAGAGGGAGGAACAGTACAAAAAGCTGTAAGAGTAAAATTAATATCTTGCATTGGCCATTAGTACAGGAAAAGTAACTCATCAAAATAAGCTTGAATAAACAGGACTCACAGGTCTTCACCCCCTTTAATCCCCAGGCAATGCAGAAAAGAGGTTCATGTAAAAGTTGAAATATTGATATCAATAGTGGCATATCCATGCAATAACCAAATTAATCTTGTGTCACAAAATCAGAATTAACCTTTTTATAGAGCTTGAAACCGCTACCTATGAGCTGCCTTGAGATAAAATTGATGAATGCTGGAGGAATAAAGTCCAATTTGATATCCATGTTTGCAATTGTCCTGCAGTAACTTGAAAGTATGACAGAAGTTTGGGATAGAGAAATCTCCTACAAATTAGACGGCAAAATATGACACTATCATTCTGTATGTATTGTATATGCCATCTTAAAATCATTAAACCTTTGTTTGACCCTCATTTTCTGAAACTCATTTTTCTTCAAACTCAATTTTCAACAACAACATTTCATGGGACCCAAAACTTTTACTAATTTTTCAACCACACATTCATCAACTTTTATCAAAATCTACTAAAAATATGATTTTTAATTAAACCAAGCAGGGGTTAAGCGTCCAAGTAACTTTGCATTGTTTTTAAATTTGTCAATGGCACAGAAAAAACATAAAGCAAACATAATGAGAGTTTTTTTTGTCTCACAAGACAGTTTTCAACTCAGACCATGTTTTTCATAGCCGGTCCCAAGTTTTGAGAATTTAATAATACCCACAATATAATGGCAGTTTTCTAACAGATGCTTTCTCAATGAGAAAGTTAAGATTGCAAGCTTGTTTATTTCCTTCTCCTAATCACATGCACACAAGGAGGAAATTGATTAATACCAGAACGTGACATGAAATTAATTGCAGTTAGGTTCAAAATTGTCATAATTTTTATTCGAGTTGGCACTATATCTTACAAAATCATTCACATAAAGCACCATAGCTATCAATTGCAAGTAATTGGAAAAGAAATGAAGATCGAATACAACTTACCGGAAGTAGCTTCTGTCTGCAGACACTTTTTGTATTGCAAAGCCTCCCACTACATCAATTCTCACTACATCCCGTGCATCAGGTATTCCATCTCCGGTGAAACCATGTGTACTTATATGGATGGTCTCTGAATCGGAGATCTGAAAGCCAATATATAACGTTACTTTTCAATTTAGAGAGCCACGTGTCTTGGTTGAATGGGATAAAAACTGTTACTTTACCGAATTAAGAAGCACAACAACTAGCCCGTCTTCGAAGTATTCAAATGCAGAATAATGTGTTAGAACCTCTCTGTTTGACAATGGCCATGAAACTTTCAACCTTTCTTCCAAAGAATTAGATATATATCAGTATCTTAAGAGGCATGTTTATGAAAACCACTCGGGAATAAGTTCCTGTACAATGACATACCTCACTAACGATATTTGTTCACCAGTTCTAACTCTTTGTAAACACTCAGATGAGACGATTTTGAAAGTTGGAATTGCAGTTTGAGGCCACCTAGTAGAAAACAATAGTCGACAATAAAATTAATCTATAGTCCTCATGGTGGATTTACTTTGTTTCCTACATTTAATGTTTCACAAACCACCATATAACTATTTATTGCATCAACAAAGAAGAAGCTTGTAGCAAGATTCTGATTACCCAACTAAATTATTTATGCGGAGAGCTAATGTCATATTAGAAAAGGCAGTAAGCCAGCAACTTAGAAACTTATACTATGTCCCAAAGCTTAAGGATATACAGTTTAGTGCAACTCTCACCATTTCTTATAGAGACTTGATTCCCATGATATACACAGACCTGCAATAGATTATGGAACTTGACTTAAAAGATGTACACGGAGGTTAATGAACTCGTACACGTCTCAAGTGACTGTGTACTCGCAGATGATAAAACTGAAATTGTCGGAGCATTGTAAATTAGCTTACAAACATCTAGCGGACCATCTACATAGCC
Source organism: Fraxinus greggii (assembly GCA_903798315.1). Taxonomy (NCBI): domain Eukaryota; kingdom Viridiplantae; phylum Streptophyta; class Magnoliopsida; order Lamiales; family Oleaceae; genus Fraxinus; species Fraxinus greggii. Next base: position 11,889 of record CAIGRK010213615.1, read on the forward strand.
TTCAACAAGTAGTGTATGAAAGGGAGTGCCTTCTGGCCCTTCTCGATACATAACCCTGAACTCTTCCGTGTCCTGTTTTACCTGAAAAATATGGAGGATAGGGCCGATCGGCAATAGTGTTCTCAACCTCCTTTACCAAATTCCCAAGATGCAACTCAAAAAAAGAATAATGAAAACATATCTAGTTGAAAGAATGCTTATCGTGTCCAAAATGGGATGAGTTCTCATGCGATAAAAATGAGCAATTTTTAAATATCAGAAGTGAAGCCGAAATGTTCAGCATCATGAAAAATCTCAACATCCCAAATTTGGGTAGGCTTAAAGTGTTGATATTGTCACAAAAGCTCACTGATGATGAATCAACACCAATTTCCATTACGAAAATGAAATGAGGAAGACTATCAATGCCGAACAACATACTTTCCAGCCACCATCTGATTCCTCGCTGAATTTTGACCTCTCATTGCTATTGACCGATGCACTCCTCAACATATCAAGAAAACTGTACACTTCTTTACTTCTTCTTTCCACTGCATTGTTAAAATGTTCTGCAAATCACATATAACATAGTCTATAATATCTTAAACATGACCTGTATGCCTAATTGACGATGTTAGAACATTATAAGTCATTAATATCCCAACCTCCAAGTTGCAAATCCACGGATGAGCGTAAAAATTGATTCTTCACAAGAGTCTTGAGGGTTTCTTCATTTACCAAGTTCTGAGATGCCAGTGTCTTGTCCAGCTTATGTCTGTAATCTGAAATATCACCTTTCGCCCCCATATTTGCATATCCAAGCAAAAATGGGAAAATTCCTCGCTTAGATCCTAACAAGGCAAAAATGGATAAATTGATTTGTTCCTCATCCCAAACCAAAAAATAATACATTTATACTTCATATACACACATAAATTGAAATGTACACCATGAGATTGGAAAAAATACAAAAAAATCCTCACTTTTCTATAAACAGAACTTAATTCGAGCCAAAGTCAAAATATATGGAAAACCCATAAAAGAGAACTTTTTCTATGGTCTTTTTCCCAAAGAAACTCAATTATAACTATTTACTGTGTAACACAACCAAAAGGTTGTCCATTTTATATTTTGAACAACGATTGACTTTCTCATATATAAATATAAAAATACTTGAAATTTTAGAGTTCATTTCCAAGTCAATATAATCATCCCACATAAAGCATTCAAATGATTACTTATAAGTTTTGTCTTATAACAGAAACTCAAACTCAATCAACAAAAATCACACACGAAAAAAGCAACAAACAAACTGAATACGTGAACATGTCTCACGATCAATATCAATCGTTAATCAAGAAAAAAACTCACTTGCAGCTGAATTCAGAACAGCCCAGATTGCGCTTAAATTTACAGAGATGAAAAAATTGGAACTTGATGCAGAAAAATTGCAGATCTCCAAAAGAAATTAGTGGATAAGGGGACAAGATCAGCTGATGTGAGACCAACCAGGCGGATTCTTAACACGGGTATTTCTTGAAGAAAACGCATTCGCAGACACGCAGCAGAATAATCTGTGGCCTTCGCCTTTTCGAAAATCTTGTAAGGAACAAAAGAAATCCCATTAATTCTGCGTGTCATTTTTCGTTTGTACATGATAAATACTTGATGCTTGTTGAAATTAATGGTAGTTGATTAGCAACAAATCTAATAGTATTCCAAATTATTATTCCAAATTATAAGGAGAGAAATAGGAATATTCTAGAAATTTGTTGCTAAAAGGGAAAAAAATTATTTAGATCAATGTTTAATATTATTTTATTCGTAAATATGTGACTGATAAGAAAAGAGATAAAAATGAATTATAATTTAATGAAAAATAATGAAGGCAAACGAGGCTACATGAATTTGTAATTCCTTTTTGTGTGAGTAGTGGATTGGAGTTAGGTCCGTAAATTCTTGTAGAAGACTAATTCTGTAAAGAAATCTAACGGAGAATGTGAATGACCTGACTATCTATTCTTGTCGTGTAAAGGTGAATAATAAAACAACACACATGAATTTAAGTGGTTCGTCAGGTTCGACAATGTGACAAGAATAAGTCCACTAACTACGAATATGGTTATAATAAACATTTTATATAAAGTCTTAATCCCTAAATTACCGTTACCATATCATACAGTTATCACTTCGTCCCCGTACACCCAATTTATTTGTGTCTAACCTTAGTTGATTCTTCTACAAGTTTGAGCCTACTCGTTCGTCTCTTCCGCTCCGTCAATTAATCTCCTATATGCAACAAAAAAAAAAAAATTATATATATGAGCCACCATTAACAATTCTAAAACAGAGAGGTGAAGTGTAATGCTCCTAATCTCATCTCGTTTTCGTAAAACAAATTTATAGTCAAAATTCAACATATGTGGGTAAAGAAGATTCAAATTCTATCATGAAGCATGAAGAAGCCCACCTTTCTTTAATTATGGCCATGCTTGAGTCATAATTTTTTTTTAAAAAAATACATTTTAAAATAGTGTTTTGATGTATAATGTGTGGTTAAAAAATAAGAATTTTTTTGAATTGACGTATAATATTATTTTATTGAATACGGTATGATTAAAAATAAAAAAGAGAAAAATGTATTTTTAAAATAATGGGTACAAACATAAAATTCACTTAGGGCCCGTTTGATTGCAAGGGTGAAAAATGGACGGAAAGAAAATAAATTTCAGGGAAAATAATTGCCTAAAAAATGTTTTGCAGGAGATTGTTAATTAAGAGTGTTTGATTGATATAATTTTCTGGGTGAAAATTTTTTAAATTTTATATTCGTTTGACTTAATTTTACATGAAAATTGTCCATTAAAGTGATATTTTTTTCCACAATTGATTATAAAATTCGTTTCAATTGCCAAAAAGTTAAAAAAATGAAAAAATATTTTCTTAAAAAATCATTTTTTCATTAAAATTTAGTATTCGTTTGGTTTTGTTTTACATGAAAATTGTCTATTAAATTGAAAAAAAAAATTTATAATTGGTTATGNTTTTCCACAATTGATTATAAAATTCGTTTCAATTGCCAAAAAGTTAAAAAAATGAAAAAATATTTTCTTAAAAAATCATTTTTTCATTAAAATTTAGTATTCGTTTGGTTTTGTTTTACATGAAAATTGTCTATTAAATTGAAAAAAAAAATTTATAATTGGTTATGAAATTTGTTTTCATTACCCAAGAAAAAAATTGGCAGCAGCTACCTAGAAAAGCTTTTTCCACTTTTCCCTAAAAACAAAGAAAGAGGACGCGTGGGGGGCTGGAAAATTTTTTCTTGGCCAAATTTCTCCCATCAGACGTCTCTTTTGCATGAAAATGAAAAAGTTCTTCCATTTTCCAAGGAAAAAGTTGTGTATCAAATACAACCTTATTAGAATATCATAATAGTAGCATGGTCCACATAGACCAGTCTCCATTAAGCATGGTTGGAAGTTGGAACAGCATTTAAGAGTAGGATGGCAATCTCATATGGTTGTACCAAAACATCCTCTTTTAGTTTAAACAAATAGAAGTGACAAATGAAGTGTCAATCAAATTGGAAAGGTTGGACAAAAATCATAGAAACATGTCCCTCTCAAAAGGAACGTGTAAGCAAATTGGGATCTTAGTGTGTGACCTTAGCGTGTTAAGACACAGAAGTGGGGTTGGTGATTGTGCTCATGATCAATTTCTTGTCTCATATTCTTTCACATAGTACTATGTAATAGAAGTTATTAGGACTAATTTATATGATAGTGGGATTATTGTTACAATGTTCAATAAAACATAAACATGTTTTAATTTCATTAGATAATGTGATAATGGTCCACAAACTATATCAATCATTAATTTATTTGATAAGATTTGATGAAATACGTGATTGAAAATTAGTTTAGGAAAATTGAAGTTTTAAAAAATTGTGGTCAAACGAGGGCTAATTACAATTAGTCGCATTCTTACCATACTTTGATTTGATCTTTATTAGCATCTCCCGTGCTAACATGGATTGCAATAAAAAGGTTGTCACATAAGATAAAATATGTTATAAAATAGAGAGAGAGAGAGAGAGAGAGAGAAAGAATATAATAGTCAGTAGATTTTATATATTTTATTCAGAACTAAAACTCTATATTTATAGAAAAGAATTAGGGCTACAAGGATAAAATAATCATTATAACTAAGGCAACATGGATATATTGATCATTCACAAATTAATATGTATTTTACACCTCTCTCACTTGAATGACGTATTACATGATATATATGCCTCGTTAATATCTTACTTAATAAAAATTCAACGAGACAAAAAAATTAAGTGAATATAAAAAATATTATTTTGGCGTATTAAAAATAAATCATACTTCATTGAAACCTTGCAAGGAAAACTCGGTAGAATAAAACCTAAGCGAAAGAAAAATGGTACAATTACTTCCTCTAACATTGATTATCGTAAATCATTGAGTTTGCGAACTACTATCTCGTATACCAATTTCTTGAATGTAGACGTCGATAATGCTTTGTGAATAAGTAACCACATTATCACTTATACGAATTTGTTGAATATCAATTTCATGTCTTCTGAAGCTCGTGCGTATAGAAGAATTTTGGAGAGAAACATGTTTTGTCATGTCTCATTTGATATAGCCTCCTTTGAGTTGTACAACAAAAGCTACGTTATCTTCATAAAGTATTGTTGGACTTTTTTTTTTCTTTGTTGAAATTAATCAATATGATACTTGAATATAATAAGTCATGTTCCTTAGCCATACATATTCTAGACTTGCCTTATGAATTACAATAATTTCAGATTGATTTGAAAATGTTGCTATCAATATTTGCTTCATATATCTCCATAATATAGATGTTATACTACATGTAAATACATATTCTATTTGCGATTTTGTTTTATGTAGGTCAGAAAGATAACATAAATTTGCATATGCAACTAAGCTCTTGTTTGTGCTCCAGTTTAATTTGTTTTGTGAAAAAATATATTTTGGAATAGTGTTTTTCGAAGAAAATGCGATTATACAAGTAAGATTTTAGTTTATGTGTAATATTATTTTATTGGAGAATGTGCGGTTAAAAAGGTAGATAAAATGGAGGCCAAACATGGGCTAAAGAAGATCTCAATTTTTTGTAATAAAATAATTGCATATCAATAGTACTTTTTGGGTAACAAAATAGATCATTTTTGATATCAAGTGATCGAATAACCATACCAATAAATGTGCTTTATCTATATAAAATTATTTTAAGACCTTTTTTTGTTTATGAAAATTGATGAATAAATCATCTTTCTTGGAGATTTTAAATCCGCAATCCAAGGCAGGTCTGACTTTTTTCAAAATCTTTCATTTGAAATTTATTTTTCAAATAATCTACAGTTTCAAATGTCGTAATTTTATAACCCTCATTAAAAAATATTAATTCTATATAATGATCTTTACAATTTAA
>CAIGRK010213680.1:0-12623 GCA_903798315.1 Fraxinus greggii
ATCCTTCTATTTTTACTATATTCTTCTAATGCATTTAGAAAACTCATTCCTAATATTATATGAGGGTCTGTATTTATACTATTATATATATAACAGGGATGTCTCTCTTGTAAACAAATTACATTATTCAATACAATTCTCTTCTCTTTGTATTGTCTTATTTTCTCTCTTAAATTCAACTTCCAGAACTTCTATGAGAATTTTCTTATATGCAATAAGGGCAAGTTTCAGGGTCTTTGAAACTTCGGCCTATATAGATCCTCTCAGTTATGCATAATGCGGGGTACGAATTTTCATTTCACACCGCATGTTCAACCGTAATTAACATAAGAATTACTTTTGAGAAAAGCAAGTTTTAAAAATCACGTCAATCAACCTCTAGAAAGTTTACCGTTCAGAGTATCCTGCCTCTCTGATACAAAAAAGGATAAAATGGTCTGAATAATGTAAGTGTATACCCTTTGGCTGACATGCAGGATCAGGATGTGGCTAACTGAAACACTTGGCATCACAATATTCCACTTTTAAGTGACAAGGCGCAGGCAGAGACAGACGCTATTGCTAGATATGGATATATGGATGATATTACGCATTATTCTTGGATAAGAACTAAGTGCCTGAACTTTATTTGAAAAAAATACCTCTCAAAGTACAGTAAGAAATTTACAAGCAATAGTTCACCGGTAGTAGAATGCTTGCAATATTCACTGCAGGTCCTTTTTTGGCCCCAGTTTGGTATTGAAACGGTATCTTAACATCATAGGCCAAGCTCGAAGTTCAGTTGCCCTTCGATTCTTTGGTGTAAGTGTTCAATTAGAATCCAGAAAAGAAGTGTTGTTCATGTAAAGTTGTGTTGAAACTTGAACTGAACGGGTGTGCCAACTAGTGAGTATACGACTGTACAGGGCAGATGAAATTGTGTACTAAAAAGGAATGTTAAGAACTTGGCAGTTTGTAGACTCCAAAACTTCCATTTCTCCACTAGTTTTCCCATGCAAGCACTGGTAAAAACATGTAAGAGCTGTACATGTACAGTGTACACTAATCTACAAAATTATCAAAAAGGAGAAAATGGTTGCAAATCACTTTCGATTATTTGTTCAGCAGCGGCACCCATGGTACCAACTCCACCAACGCCAAGCAAAGCAAAAGCAAGTTCTTTCTCGTTCCAACGCCTCAGCCCCTCACTTAGTCTCTTCAATAACTCTACATCCACCTCAACTACCCAACTTGGCATGCACCTGACCATCAAACTCAAGAAACCAGACACATAAGCACGCCAAGTTACCGGATCACAACCAAGAGATATCTTGCCATCAACAGCACTTGCCACAAATTCCAAATGACATCCGAGAATTTTTGGACGACGCTTTGAAGCAGATGATGACGAGTCGACCCCCCAAATAAAAGCTCCACAAAGGGCCATTAAGTATGCCAATGCATACCCCCTAAGCAACGGAAGCATTGCACCCGAGTCCCCTTCTTGCTTGGACCAGTGAATGGACATAAACCAAGAAGGAAGAGTTTCATTTATTAGTGACTGAACCAGCCCCAGCCCACCAGATAAGAATATGAAAGAAGCCCCCAGAGAAGCTGCTAGTTTCACTTTCGTTATTGCTGCAGCAAACGAGAGATGCCCATGTTTCATTCCGCTTTTGACTTTCTTTAGCTTTTCGAACCTCTCTCTAGGAAGCCCCGTAAATGTTATTTCTTTCACTAATTGCATCAATAAACCAACTATCTCTTCCCTTAAGAACATAATGTCTCGGACTGATCTATAGACTCGTAGATATAGAATTCCGGGTGCAACCGGAGAGATCCCACCGCTAAAATGTGATCCAAATCCATGGCCAAGAAGTGCTCCGACACCACCATTGCTTGTGATGCAGGTACTGTTTAAACCAAGTGTAGCACTAAAGCAGCTCTTAAGAAGCTGAACAACAGCATCATTGCTATGAAGGAAGACAGTACGAGAGGCAGAAAATACGAGGAAATCACTCCAACGTTTTGCCTTTTGGGTCCACAAAGAAGCCACTATTGGCATGCACGGCCATGGGCAACCTGCTGCTAGGGACTCCAGTGCCGGGCCTGCTAGATTGAGAAAACGTTGTGAGGCTTTATCGAGTTTATAGGTTATGGTGAGGCTTACAAATGCAGCCAAGGGCAGCGGAAGTGCAGCTGGAGAACTCCCCCCTACAGGTAAAAGTTTCCAAAAGACATTGAAGTATTTCAGAATAGGTAAAGAAAAAAATGAAAAATCTATATCTCCATAAAACAAAAATAAACCATTTCTAATCATTGTTTCGCTTTGCCAAAAAGCCACTAGACAATAAACAACACAAATACTTCAAAGATGCATGCACTTCTCATTTTGATCTAATCTGTTTATAGAATTATCAAACTACGTGATCTAAAGCGCCAACCTCGAAAATTCACATCCAAGAGACTGCAGTAAGAAATTTGTCCATAACCTTTACTTAAAAGAAATGCATGTCCAACTCTTACTTTACAGAAAATCATACCTGCAGCAAGACTGGGGACATCAACACCAGTGGCAGCCAGTATTTTCTTAATATGTTCCTCGACATTGGAGAGATTTGCAGCAGGACTGGGCCAATCAGTTCCATTCATAAAAACTTGTTTCCAAACACCACGAGTTACTTCAGCTGAGAAATAACTTACAATAGTCGCCAAAGTAGCAGGAAGATAATCAGCCAAATCTTTAAGCCCTGTAATAAAAGCAATTTGCATAAGTAGCAGAAGGCTAGCCTGCAACACTTTTGTTCCAAGCTGCAGAGCCATTGCTCCTGACAAACTTTCTTTCTAATTTTTTTTCCATTTTATTCCCGTGTTTGTTCTTTGTTTGGCAGAAGGGGAAGTGCTAATATGATTATCAAACTCATTTTTAGTTATAGATATTAAGAACCAAAAGCTTCAGGATATTTGTGATGTTCCAGTTTTTGAACTTGAGGAATATACTGTATATTTTTTTGGCTCAAACAATATTTAATATTTTCAGGTTCTTTAGGTACATGAGGAGGAAGTCCAAATGCTCAGACTAACCTGTGCAGAGTTCACGAGGTGATAATCTTCCATGGGAACATGCTGTTAGAGCAGCATCAGCTACAAAGGGAACAGCTTCAAGGATATCCCAAGCAGGTAACTTAGGCCTCAGATAAGTATCTTCGCTTCCAGGTCCAGAGGAACTACTACTTCCAGATGTCACGGACTGACATCCTCTATTAATTCTCTTAAACATCATATTGAGTAGTGTATCAACAGTTTGATAAACAGGAGTCCCATTGACAAGACCCGAGAGGGGTGAGGCTATACATGCCAGGTGTTGTCTATACCATACTTTAAGTTTCGGAAATGAGTCCACAAATATGGGTTTAGGAGACGATGAACTGGCAACTTTTGCAAGTCTCCTTCTATTTGGGTCCTTAAGCATGTTTCCTGAAGACACTAGATGGGAATTCCGCACTAGTAGGAGGTATTCGGGAGTAAGTTGAGATCCTACTGGAGGTACATCTCCGACTCCGTATTCAACAGGCGGATGATTAAACCTCCACAGCTTTAGAAGAAGAGCAAATGCATTTGAAAACACGGCATGGGCAGATATATCCTCTCCTGTTGTCAGGGTCCACGAGATATTCGGAACACATGAACCAAATACCTCACAGATTGTCATCAATGAACCAGCAAGTTGTGGAACCTGGTAAACGTAAAAAATATGAGTATGCTCTTTCCACTAAGTTCATAGTGCCTAACCATCCCTACTTCCTCACATTATATCACCAGGAAATTCCTATGTTAACTGTATACTCTTTACAAAATCCAAAAGTATCACTTGCACTTCATATTTTACAAATTAAAAAGTGGGTAAACTGCTCTTTTACTTTGCATATCAAACAAATGGGAGTTAGGAAAAAACTAACAATAACTTGTATCATATCGTAGACGAAAAAACTAACAATAACTTGTATCATATCTTAGACCCTTTCATACAACACTTGAAAATATATGTTTCCACTTTCCAGAATCTATAGAGAGGTGAACTGTCCAAGCACTAAACATCACATTGTACCGGTTACTCACGCATGGACAAAGATGTGGATTATAAGATCACAATAAGTAAAGGATTAATCAGCATGTGCATGTCGCGTGTTCTAAACAATTTCAATACTATACAAGGCTAATGTTAAAAAATGTACTACCAGTTATCCTAGAATTTCGCTAAACCACGAATCTGCCTTCTACTTTTTGCAAGAGTAGGTGTGTAAAAGTTAATGTACCAAACCATGTACAGAGAAAATCTGGACGCAATCAACAGGTGCTATCCCAACAAGAAGGACATTCAGCATCGGAGCATAACCTATCAAATAGCTGTCACACCCAGAATAGTCAACAGGAACAGGTGGAGATAGTAATCTAGTTATGAAATAAACAGCGTGTTCCTGCAGGATCATTAGCTGAGAACAATTAGAAAAACTCGGCTGTTTTGCCACCAAAAAGCAACTCAAAAAGGAAAAAAAAATAAAATAACGATGGTTGGGTACTGTCTACAGTGAGGAAAGACAAAAGCTCTCAGGGATCACTTGATACCAACATGAAATTTGAAGAAAATATATCTCAAGAAACGGGGATGACTTGATAAACTACCTGTATATTCCATCCGCAAATCAAAGAGGCCCCACAGAGAATAGTAGCAGCGGCTATCCTTTCATCATCAGATCCATTGACTGCAACCTCAAATACTTTCTCGATCTCTGCTAAGCTTCCATCAAACCCATGAGCTTAAATTCAGTTGCTTTATTATTGGCAAAATCAATTAAAAAAAAAAGCATGTGTCTATCTGGCTTAAGGAAAGAAAAAGGTTCAACTGAAGAAATACGGTGGAACTTTAGGGTAATAAATGTAGCCAAATGCATCTCTGAAGCCACTGCAACACCAAAGCAAGAAGCCTCTTACGTTACAGTCAATATCATTTTTTTGTTTGAAGTGTCCCAAAAATGCTTCTCAATGATGATTTCAGTTCTTGATGTATAGATTGTTGAAAGATTAAAAAAATTTGCATTTGATGGACTAAATGAGATGTACTATCACCTAGATTTTGGGTTGAAAGTCCTCACCTATACTCATCCGATTACATACTTTTGAATAGGGTTGAATTTTGAGCATAATTGTAACCAACTAGTAATATGTGTTATTGCCTCGACACCCATTGGCTAACACACTAGGACAAATTGAGATTGGGTATGAAACTTTACTATCTACATTTTAATTGGCAAGGGCATCTTGTGATTACCTTGTAGCAGGAGTTGATACTAAAGCAATAACCATTGATGGAGTAAGAGATGCCCCCTTCATAAACAATGACCAATCAGACACTTGATTTGGAACACTTTGAGGTAGTTGATTGATGTGTCCGCTTACATAACCTGACCAGAAATAAGCGGACGTATCCAGTAGATTTCTGGCAATGCATGCCTCAACTATTAAATGATGCAGGTTCCCAGCTGCAAAGAAAACAGAGGACTAATCGCACTGGAAACAGTGACAAGTAATCACAAAACTCAAATTTCCAAATCCAAGGTAAAAAGGACGTAATTTTCATGGAAACATGTTTGCAGGACAGAGACACTCGTGAAATCAATTTCAAACACCAAGATAAGAAAATGATAGCATTCCTCTTGGATCCTCCTAAATTGAAGATCTAACTGGTCATTTTAATCTGCAGTAAGTTAGAGAAATACTACTTACACCAGTTCATTGGCATATCTGGCATGCTGATGCACTCAAAGTATGCAGTGCCAACATTGATGCCTGATATGAACATCATTGCTTTTGCAGCAGCCTGATTGGCTTTGTCAATGACTGATTTTGGAGGAGTTAGCAAGCTGTGATATTCAATTAAGTTCTGTACACTTAAAATTAAATCCGTACGTCGCGTCCTGGGAACTTGATTATTGATGTCCATAGCACCTTCAATCTCATCAGATGCTATACTTTCCTCTTCTTCAACAAGATCAGAAATTACAAGAGTAGTTATAGACAATAACATGCACATTCGAGTATCCAAGCGGGGCACCGGTCCCTCGATAGGATCCCTTTCCTACAGTCAAATGTAGTTTATCTATTACCAATAAATAAAATGACAGCAAGAAAAAAGGAAAAAGAAAAAGAATAGAGTTGTGCTTTCACATAAAGACAAGCATGTTGTTCTACAGAAATTTCAAGGCATTCCCTTATTTTCATGCAGTAATTTATCTAGATTGGTTAAAAACAGTTTAGTTTGGGTTTGAGGTAGAACTGTTTGAAACAAATAGAAGCACAAACCTCTAAAACAAGCATGTGCTATGCAAATAAATATCAATTTTCTCTAAAGTTCAGTCCATGTACACCAATTCCTTTGCATGACACTACATTCACCAATAAGGTTTCTGGTTGTTTGAAAATCCAAAGCAAACAAGTTTAAGCTAAATTAAACAAGTCGAGACCCAAAAAATAATTATCCAAGCTAAGTTCTAACCCTTTGAACAAGACGTAGAGCAGCCATCCAAAGTCCTAAAAAGATTTCATACCAAGAAGTCGAGTTAATTGCTTGAAGAGTCTTAACTAAACCTGCAAAAGTAAAATTCCAACTTACATTACGTAAAGCACTAAAACAAGTACATATATCAATTTTTTATTGAGGTTTATGACAGAAATCACTTCACCTGCAATCATTTCAATTGCACTAGTTGCATTAACTTGATAACCATCCATTGCATCTTCTAGGAGCAAATCAAGAGGAAGCCAAAGAGCAGAACGACTAACTCCAAGACAGAGACCAGTAGAATCATCTAGAGGCGTGGATTGTAGTCTACCATGGAACTCTAGCAAGGAACTTTTCTGGCAATAATGAGACATATTTTTTTGCTTATATGATATCAAATGTAAAAGACCATCTGGTGTCATGACTTCTGAATTTCTCAAGGCCGATGAATTTTTTGCGAGCAGTTGAATTCGCTGGATAAAACTTCCCCATTGCGTAGACCTAGCAGAGAGGCAAACAAGTTATTATGCCATAACAGTATTGGAATAATCTCAGAATGATGCAATAGTGTCTAGAAAAAAATTGATAATAATATATAAACCTTGAGAGAAGGCCATTAGAGGTGTCAGATTCATAAGTTTCTTCTAAAAATGAACCCAACTATATAGTTCATGTTACTTTTACATTATTTATTTGTATGATTCATCAATCTCCATATGGATTTGTTATCGCATAAACTTAACAGTATGTGCTTGATATGAGATGCAAAAAATGAATCATCACAATTCACTTCAGCTGACCCCATATAAAATAGTAAAGTCAAAGAAAGGCCTAACTCCTAAATTAAACTTCTAAGAAGGATAGAGTTCTGACATGTTTTGGCGTGCCAAGTAAAGAATTCTGGAAGTTACTTTATTTTTCAGAAACTTCCCAATCAACTCTATGGCCATAACAGTATTATAAGTCTTCAATCTCTCTCTATGTTCATTCTTCTTCTCGTTATAACTATCATGGCAATCTACATCCATGTCTTTTGTTTCCGTTGGCCACTTAGATTGCTTCTCTGGAGTAAGCTGCAGCAGTCCCTCATCATCTAATGATGCATTAACTAACTGCCAAACAATTGAAAACACGAACTCGACCAAATGAACACCGGGCTCATTTGTTTGCAGAGTAAATATCTGAGAGAAATTAAGGATAGCATCCAACGAATTCATGATCCTACATTGAGATGAGATGTCAGAAAACATATATTGCTCAACATTTAATTCGTGCAGAAAAACTAAAATTGATAGAGTAAATGACAAAAACAGATTTGTCCTACTAAAAACTTTTACATTACAATGCCTCATGTAGATACATGGAAAGGAAAGCCTTTACGTGGCCTTTGTTGAAACATATCATTGATACAATCTTAAAGAAATTAAGATGAGTTAAAGTCAGGAAAGAAGAATTTTCAGATTCGAGTCAGGCAAGCTTGACATTTACAATTTGTCAGCCCGCAATATAGACAGTATATCATATTTTTACAGCCCAAAATCCCAGTGTCATAAATCCAAGTTCTAACAATGCTCTTAGTTGATGTCATTCTCTATGATTATATGCCTCATTACTGGTTAAAAACAATGAATGTACTCATGTGATGCGTCACTACTTAGCTCTCTGATTATTCAGAGAATGATTCAAGTGAATGATTCAAGTACTGCGTCACAAGGGCAAGTGAACCAACCAAGAGGTTCGAAAGTAACCACTGGACACACCGCCCACAATTTCATATGGACTCCAACAAATGTTCTTTTTTCCTTTTTCAGAAACAACAACCCACATTAAACAAGAATGAAGAAGGTGATTCGCTAGAAAAAAGGTTAAATGGCGTTTTCTTAAATCAAGTCAAGCTTTACAAATTGAAATTAAGAACTAAGCAACTCAGCACGAATAATACAGTTAAATAAAACTAAATACGAGCTTGATAAAGCATCACACCCAACAAAGTTGTGGTGTCTCTCTTTCACTCCTTAAGAATAACAAACACTGGTCTTTGATAAGGGAATCAATGTGTAATGTTTTAAATAGTACATAGAGAAATGTATGTTGACAGCAGACAATAAAAAGGGGGTTTGGTAAAAATTAAATACTCACTTCTGATAATCTGGCAGAGGTGCATATTGTTTAAGCGTGAATGCATGTCTTTCAAGGAGTTCCATATAAAGCCTAAATGCTGCTGGATGAGAATGCCGATATGGCATTACCCTGTTATGAAGTTAAGAAAAAATGATACAGTTCAATTTGTGCCGAATAGTGAAATCAAATGCAGAAACATTAAAAAATTGTATTTTTTTGATAAAATATTTTGTTGAATATCTAGCAGATTGAGATGCCACTGTTCAACACCATAGACTCAAATAGCATTGCCAATGAAGAGCCTATACGTCAGTCACAATGAGTTTGCAGGTAGTTCACAACAGGATGAATTTATCTGCCTCTACGTTATCGCTAAAAAATGTTAATTAAATAAAATTAATTGTTACTTCAGCATCCAACACTAAAGAAGAAATACATGATACAAACAGGACAACATAATCAGCGGAATGTATCACCAAATCTAATTACAGCATTCATATAGAATATGTTAACAATAGGCAGCTAAGACATGTTTGATGTGGTAAACAGAAAATAACAGCTCCTACAAAAGATAATATAGAAATCAATAAGACAATGCCAAAGACTTGAGCAAAACAATTCTAGATTCTCATTTCAAAGAAAGAATCAATCTCTCTTGAAAGATGGAAACAACTGTTACATGTCACAATAAAAAGAAAAAATGTCGAAATAACCACTGTTTCACAAAGTACCTGACTTCATTTAATTGAACAGAATATTTTAGATCAGATTGCAGCATTCTTCCAATTCAAGAATTCATCATTAATTTTTACAAGGGACCCACAAATTGAAATGGAATCCAACTCGCACAAATGGAATGATAGTTAATACAGATAACATTCTCACTCCATTGTCAATAGAGAACCAAACACACCAAATCCAATATCTACAACTATTTGAAAATGCACAGCGACATAACTAGCAAGCATTTTAAAGAACAAAATAGCACAAAAGAACACCTAAAACCTGTTGAGTGATCATCCAAGAACAAGTATTGGAGGTAAAATCCGATACACTATAAAATTGATTTATCAAGAAATAAAAGAAAGTAAAGGTTAACAGTTTGAGACAAACCCATGTAATTAAAAAAAAAAAAATGGAGAGAAGAATATAAACTAGAAAGGAACCTTGCGGAGAGCAGGCCCAGAACGAGTAACGAAGGCACAATCTTGTGAGCCATGGCTTTCTCTAGGAACTTCCATGCAGCGGGCACATTGTTATCCCAACAAATGTGAGATACCAGAAGGTTGGCTAGTTCAGAAGAAGGTAAAGAAACTCCCACAGAACTCAACTTTGAGGACACTTGAATTGCCCACGATAAGGGGTCGATGCCCTGTTCTTGGGACGCCTTGGTTAGTTCCAAGACACTGTTCCAGGGATTCAGGTGCAACTGCGAGCACATCTCCATTACAGGGTCACCTATGTCTCTGTGTGTTCATATGGGGGTTGTTTATGTGTGCGTGAGTGTGTGTCAGATTATTGTATGGTGAAAGATGTTATTCTTTAGAACAAAGAGGTTGGTGCGCAGATTGGTGCGATGTGGTTGGTCCGAAATGTGAAAGTTGAACTGAAAAGTGGCTAATGGAGTTTCAGGGGAAAAGAAACACTTAAATATGGGAGTTAGTGTCGATTATGCCATGAATCACCGTGTGAACCTGTTTATCCCGTCTGAAGCAAATAAATAAATAATCTCATGGTGCACATTAAAATTTTAATTTTCTTTCTTCTGTTCATTTTCAATCACACATTCTTTAATAAAATAATATTTTACATCACGTCAACAACTTTTCCTTTTTTTCAATCACACATTCTTCATCAATCTACTATTTCAAAATACATTCTTTCAAAATAATGTGGTTCAAACACTATATTTTGAATAGTGATTTTAAGTAAGATGTGTAATTAAAAAATAAGAATTTTTTTTTAAATTTATGTGTAAAATATATTATTGATTTAAATATGTGCTTGAAAATAAATTGCACTTTTCAGATAATGATGGTTGACTGTTGACATGAACTTCACCATTTTTTAAATTATTTTTCTTTAAACATTTTCATACATATTCCATGAATTCATAATTTTTCTTTAATTTTAATTATGCCACTGTTTGGACTTCATTTTAATTTTAATACATTTTTTCTTTTTTTAATCATCATATTCAATAAAATAATATTATATGTAAACTAAAAAATTTTTACTTTTTTAACTACACGTTTTTTAAAAAATCACTATTTCAAAATACATTGTTACCAAAAACTCATTAAAATGAAGCTCAAACAATAATCGTAATTCTCCAAAAACTGCAAAGTCAACTCTATTTTAATGGAAATTTAAGGGAAAATGATTTTTTGAATAGTAATTTTATGGAGAATGTATGGTTACAAAATAAGATTTTTTTTTTAATTTAAGTGTAATATTATTTCATGTGAGAATGTGTTGTTGAAAATGATTTTTTTAAAAAATACAGTCCTTTTCATCTGAAAAAATCTCTCCCTCCTAATTAAACGCTAAAATGATTAGCCCTTGTTTGGAGTCTATTTTTTTGGAAAAAAAAAATATTTTGAATAGTGATTTTTGAAAAAAGTGTGAAAATAAGAAAATTTTTTGGATTTATGTGTAAATATTTTATTGTGTGAATGTGTGGTTGAAAATGAATATTTAATAAAAATTGGAAAAAATGAGAGACAAGGATTTAAAATTTAGGGAAATTTGAAATTGGTGTCTCAAACCTTTTACTTAGTTGCAATTGTATCCAAATTTTTCACTTGTTACAACAACAATCCTAAATATTTCATTTCGTTGCAAATGAAGGACAAATGACCATTGGTATATCCAAAAAATAAAAAATTTACTTATTTTGACCAATTAAAAGAAAAATAAAATTATAACTTTACATTTCTCTAATAAAATTATTATTCATTTTCTTCACCTCTCACACACCCCACCACTACTAACACGTTGTTAGACTTTGGAATCTGGGTCGTCTTTGGGTTTGAGTTTTGTTCAAGATTACCGCCAAATGGTTGAGCGGAAATGGATCCATGATTTCTGCTTATGACTTGTTCCTTAATGGCAAAATTTGGCCAATGAAAGTGTCTTGCCACTTGCAAATATCGCAAGTTCTTGTGTTATTGGTGGATCTGGATGACGTTGACAACGATGAACTTGGGGAGCGATGGTGGACTAGCTCCGATGGTGGGGTGTGGTGGTGATGTTAGGTGGATTTGATTGGTTGGGATGGGGTGGATGAATAAATTTTTTTGTTAATTTAATTATTTTATGGGAGAAATATAAAGTTATAATTTTTTCCTTCTTTTAATCAGTCAAAATAAGTCAATTTTTTTTAAAAAAAAATTGTCAACTAATGGTCATGACCTTTAGCTACAATGTAAATAAAAGGTTTGGAATTGTGCTACAACAAGTGAAATGTTTGGATACATCTACAATTAAGCCCTTGTTTGAGCCTCATTTTTATCAAAAATTCATTTTTTAAAAATTTATTTTTAACCACATATTATCTAATAAAATAATTTTATACCTAAATTGAAAAGATTTTCTTACTTTTTAAGCACATATTCTCCAAAAAATACTATTTCAAAATACATTTTATTCTTCAAAATGAGGCTTAAACAAGGGTTAAGTGAAGGTTTGAAACCCCAATTGCAATTTTCCCTAAAATTTATCCCAACCCACCTTCAAGATCCCAGAACTATGTCACAAGTTTTCTATTAGAACTGTTCTCTTTCTTTCCTTTATAAAGAAATGTATAAGCAATAATCTTGACTTAATAATAATACTCTAATTTAGTTGTTTAGAAATATTTATTTTGTAGGCAAGAAATCGATATGCACAAATAGATTGGCTAAAATTTATCGTGACCCAGCGTAGGATAATGGTGCGTAGGATATTTGATCGATTATCCTAC
>CAIGRK010213733.1:0-14055 GCA_903798315.1 Fraxinus greggii
TTTTCGTTAATTTAATTTTCATTCCTATTAATCTCTTTATTTACAATTGTTTGCACACAATAATCTCCCGATAATTGTACGAAACATAAAATATTGAATTACACACTCTTCGTGGGACCGACCCTTACTTCCACTACTACATTAGTTTTAGAGGTTAAGGTATTACTTTTGAGTACCTGCGACAGCACACATCAAATTTTTTTGACCAGTGATACCACACACACAAATGCCTTTTTTTTCTTTTGAAAATTAAACTAATTATTTCTTTTGACCAGTGATATCACACACACAAATGCCGATTTTTTTCTTGTTTCATAACATTCTCGTTTAGTGTATTTTACAGCCTTACCCTTATCCTAATTTATAAACGTTTAATAGAGAAACTTCAACTCTATAAGGCTTGTACCACCTCGAAGTTCATATTAGTTAAGTACTTCAAGTATAATTGTTAAATTTTTGGTACTTTTGTACCTTGTACCGAACCTCATTAATAATTTAAAAAACTCGATCGTCCGACTGTAACAACTAATATTAATCATCTAAGATAGGACAATTATTTATATGGTGTCGAAATTATCCAACATTTTCATCCCATTTTAACTTAAATATACAAATTTTATACAGTTAGGGATTTATCTTACTAATTCTCTTGGGCGGGCGTAGTAAGAGATTATCCACATTCTCACTAGACTTCAACTATGCGAGAATTTTTCCAACTCTTGATTAATTTCTTCACAAAGTCTTGTTTTAGATTTATATGTCTAGACTTTTCATTATATATATAGTTAAGTGGCTTTACTATCACATAAGATAAATATATTAGATGAATTCTTGTAAGACCCTAAGCCATTAACAACTCATTTGGAATGATTTTTGCTTTTGCTTTTACTTTTTGTAGAAGAGTTTTTAGAGAAATTTATCTTTATTTTTATTTAAAAATTAATTTTTAAGAGTTTCATATTCCAAAAGTGTTTTAAAGAAAGATACATTAAATCAACTTTCTCTAAAAAAATTTCTAATTAGAATAAATATTTTCATAAAATAAATTAAATGAATCTTAAAAACTCTGTTTTTAACTTTTTAAAAATTAAGTCAAACCTAAATAAACATCATGATCCCACATGATTGGACAAAAAAATCGACAGACGCTAGAAGTTATTACTTTTGAGGAGTGAATGGGAATTGCAAGGTTTTGAAAACAAGGATATGTCACACCATATTCATTGGCCAAAAATCATTAAAGTAATTGGTCCCGCATTATTTCTCGATCACAAATCACTAATTTTATAGGTCACAATTTATTTATCGATTACAAATAATCAAATTAATAAGTCTCGTATTATTTTGCGGTCACAAATTACAAATTTTATAGATCACAACTCATTTTCAGTTATGAATTATTTAATTAATTGGTTACAACTTAACAAATTATGATTCACGATTACAAATGTAGTCGCATTCTCATTTTTTTAAGTCATGTATTATTTATTGATCACAAATTATCTATTTTATCAATCACAAATTAACCAATTTACTATCACAATCACCCAAATAATTGGTCATAAACACTCGTTATCCCACCCCATCCCATCCCACCCCTACCCAAACCAACCCAACATATCCCCCAATTCGCCATTGGCACCAACCAAACGTCGCGCTACCACTGCCAACACCACCACCACCAATACCACTACTATTTGTGACCATCGCCACCACATGCAACGTCGCCAACCCCACGACCACCACCTCACCATCACTACCATTTGCAAAACACCAACCACAAAAAAAAAAAAATCACCCCAAAACACCGATTAAACAATAGATCGGTTCAGATCCAAAATCACTTCCAAAATGTCATAACTGTTGCACACAACACCATGGACGAGCGTCACTACGCCGCGCTCAATGACACTCGTCGCCATGTTAGAGAGAGAAAGCACTGCTGTTGGAGAGAGAAGAGAGAAGGAAAATAGAAGAATGAGGAAAAGATTTAGGGTTTTGGGAGTGATATCAGGTGGGATGGGATGGGGGTATGTATATTAATTTAATTTTATAATATTATTATCAATAATAAAAAATTGAATCATCATCTGATTTTTTAACAAAAAACTTTTAGACATGTTTCTGAATTGGAACCGAGGTCCACATATTAGCGTTGTTTGTGAAAAACCATACTATTAACCATGAGAAAACTCCATAGAAAGAATTTACCAAAAAGTGCTTCAACTTTCCCCTTGGAAAATGTTTTGTTTTTGAACAAGTGAACAAGCTTCAAATGAAGAAAAGTTCCAAGTGTTATTCACTTCTTTGGGTGATTTGAGTTTCTCCTTAAGAAAGGACAAGCTTTAGCTGATCAAAACCTATTCTAGAAGACTCCCTCATTGAATAAAATAGGCATCCACCACCATGAGTATAAGTGAAGAAGAAAGAAATTCAAGGTAAGCTAGGGAGTTCTTTAAAGAAGATGCCATTTAGACCCATGTCACCTACCGTCGAACTATTCATTGCAATGGTGATAGGGTCGCAACTTTGCTCACGAGAGTAGCAGCAGAAATGACCACCAGCATGAGGAATATTACAGAGTAGAATGTCATAATGAAACAACTCCTCCTACAAATGCAAGGACAAGTAGGTTATCAAATGGCTATTAATGTGCCTCAACCAGGCCTCTTCCGCTGGAAAGAAGAGGAGGAAGTATAAAGTGAAAGGTCCCAATCTCATTGGCACAAGAGATGTGTAAGCTCTATTGAAATAAAGGTAGGCTGGATGCATTTACAAATTATGAATCTAGCCGACCTTCGAATGACCCATTCAATGGAGAATACAATTTACTTTCAGTTTATAAACAAGAGTCAAAACCTCAAAGGTTTGCCAACGTTTTGTATAGGATAGGCCCGAAGAAATAAGCCCCAACAACCATCCCCATATCAAGGCCCCATGAGTAAATGCCATGGGTGAGAGAAAAATTTAGTTGAAACCACGAGGGAGGTTTTTGTGAACTTCCAACCACCTCACTACCAAGCTAATGAGGGGGGAGGGAAGGCCATGCAGGTTCTGTGAGTTTGATGAAGATAATGAGCCCTTATTATTGTATTTGGTCATATTTAAAGTAGTCATGGCTCGATCCTCATAAATGAGGAAGGCAATCACCAACTGTCCATATACTATGTAAGGAAAACACAGTGATAGCTAATACGAAGATGATCGATGTCCCAGAAAAAGTGGACATGCCTAAACAAGAGAAAGACGTCAAGATGGTCAAAGCCTCTAAAGAATGGGAGACCCTGAAATAAGGAAGCTTCTGGAGAAGAGGTCATGATAACAACAGTCCCTAAAGAAGGGGATCCTATGAAGAAGAGGTCATGAATGGAACAACCTTTAAAGAAGGGATAACGTATGAAGAAAGGGTCCTTTTTTTATGAATTAAGAGGTCTCATCATTGAAACATGGGACTCTACCTTTACGCAAATGTTGAAGAAAACTTTCAGAGGCTTCATCCCTGGAGCATGAGACTCCAAAGCTACAACTATGGTTTTTCCAAGTGTAGAGACCGCATCCTTGCCTATACATTAGCGTCCCCACCATGCAAAGCCACATCCTAGCCTATGCATCAACGCCTCTGTCATGTAAGGCTTCATCCTTATCTATGTATCAGCTCCTCCGCCATGTAAGACCTCATACTGGCCTATGCAATAATAATTCTGCCATGTGAGGCCTCATCCTCGCATATGCATCAATGACTCCATCATGGAAGGCCTTCATTCTTGCTTATGCATTAGCTCTTCCACAACACAGTGCCTCATCCTTGTTTATGCATTATCGCAGCTACTATATGATGCCTCATCCTTGCCTATGCATAAGCGCTTCTGCCATACAAGAGCTTACCTTTACCTGTACCTCAGCAGTTCCACCATGCAACCATCATCGTTGCCTCTGCATCAACATTTCAGTCATGTAAGACCTCATCTTTACCTGTGCATCAGCTCCTCGGCAATGGAAGATCTCATCCTTGCCTATGTATCAAGGTTTCCATCATACAAGGCCTCATCTTTGCATATGCATCAACGTCTCTACCATGCAAATCCTTATCCTTGTATATGCATTAATGTTTTTGTTGTGCAAAGCCTCATCCTCTCATTTTCATCAGCGCTTTCATCATGTAAGGCCTTATCCTTGTTCATGAGTCAATGACTCTATTACGCAGTATCTCATCCTTGCCTATATACCCGCACTTCTACGATTCAAGGCCTCATCCCCTACAAGATACACCACCCATCATACTGAAAGCCCTTTAGCATGGATGAATCATCATTTTTCTGTCCTATCGATTGACTTCCATCATGGTGTTTGATCTTTGGTTTTCTATATCATTTCTTGATCTTTGCTCATCATGAGACTTTCATTTATAGGATTTTGGCATTCTATGTCCTCTTAATTACTTGAAACACATTTTTTGCATCTATATATCTATCACATTTTCTTAACAATTCTTTTGTCCCCTATCTTTTGAGTTATCATTCCGACGAGCATTTTTTAGTTTCTCATAACTTCTAGTTTTTGAATTTGTGCAACGACAAAGCAACTTATAGGGTTGGTGGTGGTGCCCCCGTAATCTTT
Source organism: Fraxinus greggii (assembly GCA_903798315.1). NCBI lineage: Eukaryota > Viridiplantae > Streptophyta > Magnoliopsida > Lamiales > Oleaceae > Fraxinus > Fraxinus greggii. The sequence goes on from CAIGRK010213733.1 coordinate 4,618, forward strand.
AGATCTAATTCTGAAGCAAAGCTATCATTGCTGCCATCTGAGTTTGCAAAGCCTTAAACTTACATTCCTAGATCATGGTCTCACCATAATTTTATATCACAAGTCTCCACGGATGTCACCAATGAAACTAATTCGGCGTAACTACTCGAATTCAGTAGAGAAGCATGGTAGCTGAAACCCACTTCTAAAGCCGAGATATTAGCAAAAATGAGGTCGCGACTTTCTCCGTCTTTTTACCTTCATGAGAGCAAGCCTCGAACAAAGAAGATGATACATGTAGAGAATGGAGATGCGTGTAAGTAAATGATACATAAAAAGTGAATTAGACCTACATGATACTTTTGGGTAGTATTTATTGGAGGATGGTTGGTGTTCACATGTCTTTCATCCGAAGGGTTTTGGAAGATGAGCACCTTCATCCTGAAAATCACAACTGGGAGATATCTTATCGTTATGCTTAAATTTGCATATGGAGCTTTAGAGACAATGAATGGGGCATGGGCTATTACTTGGTCAATCAGATTTGAGAGTTATTCGATAGGCTCAATGGTAGAGTGGTCTATTGACCTCGTACATGATAATATACATGCATCTTACTCTTAGACGCCTCGTATGATGTTGTAGGATGATCAATGAAATTCCTCGTACGATAGGATAGATAAGTAATGTAATGAAAAATAAGACATCGTCCCACATGGATCATGTATTTAATTTAGTATTATTAATATTAACTCTATTCAAATAATTTAGTTTTGATTACGAATTTATATGACTAATTATCTAATTTACTAACTAGTGAGAAGTTAAGAATGCTTCTATAAGATTGGTTTGTTCTTTGATTTTATAATTTTTATTAATTTACTTATTTGTTATAGTTTTGCTTTCATCGTCATTTGTTTTTTATGTTAGTTGTTTGACTATTGATTCAAAAAAGTCAAACAATCAAGTTGATTTCCAACAACCTCGTAGTCAAAAAATTCAATAGACAACGAATTATGATATTTGTACATTTATTGATAGATTGATGAAGTAGAAGTATTATAATAATTGGCTTAAATGTCCCTGACATTAGTGGTGTCAAATGAGCCGAACGGCTCGTCGCTCAACTGCTCGACTTGTGAAAAAGAGTCACGAGCAGCTCGGGCTCGTCAAAAAGCTCGACTCGCTAGAGCGGCTCGTGGGCTTGTCTAAATTTTTTTTCAAAGAAGAAAAAATGATTTATTTTTAAAAAAAAATTAAAAAATGGCGAGCTACGAGCCGGAACTCGGCTCGACCCTCGAGCCACGAGCTGGGGTCGAGCTAGGCTCGTTGGTGATGAGCTCGTGTGCATATGGGCGGAGCCGAGTCCATTGACATCCCTACCTGACATGTCAAGGAGAACTGGAAATATAACCACAATCACAAAATTCTACATTATTATTTTCGTCCGAAAAAAAAAACTGAAAATTCAAGAAAAAATTTCGAGTACGAAAAAGAAAAAATCAACTATCGATTACGTACCAACACGCCTATGGGATTTCTGCCAGAAATCTGGTAATTGTTTGCCCCCATTCCTTTCCCATTGCACGCCCACCCAACTGGGTCATCTTCAGGTTCCCGATTTGACACAATAAGATCAGTAGCAGGAGAGGGAGAGGGGGGGAGAGAGGGGGAGAGAGAGAGAGAGATGTCGTCACTCTCTTGTGTGGCTGCTCTGTCCATTGTCCCATCGCAAAGCAGCAGAGTGTTGTTTTCTCCATTTCGTGCTTCGAATTTTCATCAACTGTTTCACACTCGGTTAGCTATTCATTTTCTCTATTGTACGTGTTTGATTTCATGTTTAACTTGATAATTTCTTCAAGTTAAATGATAGAACAGAAAGGGGCGTGCCAAAGAAATGTTTGTTTATACGCTTGCTTTCGTTCTTTGATTTGGAAGTTGGAAATAAGACAAGGGATTTAACATAGGAAAATTTAGCTTTCTTCTGATGTATAAAGGATAATATCCATTTCTGAAACCTCTATGATTTTCCCAGTTTTGAAACAAGTTTACACATTTATCTGTCCCACTTATAGATTATGGATATTGGTTTGGGGGAAATTTATGCTCTTGATTACGAGGGAGGGGAGTTAGACTATCCATGTAGTTGGTCTTTTTGCTTGATTATTATTGGGGTTCGTCTTATGTTGACATTCTAGTTGCATTGCAATGCTTAAGGTGCCTTCACTTCCCTTCAAAAGGAAGAGCTTACATAGTGGAATTTTATACTTGTGGAATCACATTTTGCTTTGTAACAACTTATCTCCTATCCTGGTAGATAGCAACTGGAGATGGTAGAGAAATGCATTTGCAAAAGTAGAATTAGAAAATTAATGAAATCAAAGTATAACAGTTAATATGCTCCTCCTTGAACTGTTTGTTCCCCTTTTTAGGAAAGAGGGATTCATGTAGCTCATCCTGAGTTAATCAGAAATAAGCCTTTAACTTGTATGAAATCCTTTTGATCTACTTAAAATTTTATTGTACCTACAACTTTTAAGAACATAACTGAGAGAACAGGTGTAATTGTGCCATGTCATCATCTAGCATTTGATTGTTGGCAATGATTTTGTCGTGACTTCATGTCTTTTTCCGTCTTGTAGCTCGTGCATGGCTGGTTTTAAATGCAGTTATGCAGAAGCTGGCATAAAGAAGGATGTCAATGTCGGGACAATTGATGTGGTGGCTGATGTTAAGACTGAGCGAGTATGGCCCGGAGATATATTTCAATTTTGTGTTCTTTTATATTTAAGATGCAACTTTGGTAGCTTTGGAAAGTAGATGTCACTTACACATATCCATTGCCAGATTGTAGTATTAGGAGGCAGCGGTTTTGTCGGTTCTGCAATATGCAAGGCTGCCGTATCAAAGGGTATTGAGGTCATTAGTCTTAGCAGGTGCAAGCATCTGAAGAACCTTACCATTTGATTTCAATTTCTTATATCAGTAAAGTCTTAATTTTGTTATCAGGCTAAATTATTTTTTAAAGGAGTTCTGGTAATTGATTCATTGTCGCATACTTCTAATTCCACCTGCCTTCTCTCTCATTGTATGAAGTTGTTGATTCTAAGTTCTAATGAATGTTTATAGGTCAGGGCGTCCTTCATACACAGGTTCGTGGGTAGATCAGGTCATGTGGGTGACAGGCAGGTTCATTTCTCTATTTCTACCTTAAATAGGTTTTCACTGATCTTTAAAGAAACAATTTTGGCATATTGGTACGAATAGGATTGGACGGTAGACAATATTCCAGCTTTTTTTCTCTTTCTTAATATTGTCAAGTACGTTGAAACCATCTAGCCAACAGACCATTTGAGTTATTTATGGACCATAGGAAGCAGAATGTTTTTTCTCTCTTTTTTTCTGTTTCCGGTTACCCTCAGTCTCTCACTACTTAAAATACACTAAAAATTTGTCAATAAGCATCTGTTTCTTTGCATCTAACTCATTGTTCAAAACCAATGATTATTCCTACATGTATGACTGATAGTAGCTGAATAAATCAGTATATCTGATGCCAAATACTCTTGATTATCTAGCAACTTTATGATTTACTGAAATCTCGAGATTCTATCAAAAATAGTTTTAGTTAACTTTGTAAGTGTTCTAAGAGAAACAAACGCGGGTATATATTGAATGATTGAAATGTGGAATCAGTTGATTTATTTGAAGTGATGCTGAGGACTTTTTTTATACCAGTGGATTAGTATATAGCTTGTCTTTTTTTCCAATAATATTCCCCCTTTTTAATTAGATTGTCATTCTTTATTTAGAAGATCACATGACTCAATTGATATTCCCCATGTATGCATCAGAGTGCTGGTGGATTTAGGATAGACAGGGTTCTTTTTTAGCCAAGGCATGGGCTTCACATCACTAGAAGCAAGGTGTCCAGAATTCCTAAACCCAAAAAAGTAAACTAAATGTTATATAATAAAATCACTAAAAACTAAAAAATTGTAGTGACCAATTCCATCTTTTTCATATTTCCACCAGATTCCTGGGAAGAGTCAAGTTCTGCCAACAGAAAGAGAGGAATCAACATCCTGAGCAATCAGATTATTCTTCCCTGTTGATATTACCTGGAAGAATTCTTTTTAAATGCTTTGTCTCGAACAGATGAAAAAAGGTTTCTGGTCAGCTAGATACATGTTGAGATGGCCTTGCATGAGCTCATACTAAAACGTCCTGGCCTTCTTTGAGTATATATTATGAATGTTATGACAATTTTGGGAGGCTTTAAAATACAAGCGTATGTGTTGGAATTAAGATCTGAGCTTGATGGAAATAATTTATGATTGACTGGACGTTGGTCGAAAAGGTAATACGGCAAGGTGGCCATGAGTCAAATACTTTATGCTTCAAGCAAAAATTCAACTGGTTCTCGAGGCTTCCTATGTTTTAAATTGGGAGAAAAACAAGCATTATAAACAAAGAATAGAGAATAGGGAGGAAACAGAGAGAAGCAGCAGTCATAATTGTCTAATCCTCAAATCAAATATTAGTTAATATCAAAAGAGATGCTCACAGCCCGGATATAGGCCCTTTAGTCTTAAGAAAAATGAATCTTAATCTTTCATGAAATGAATCATCAACCAAAACATGCAAAGATAGCCTAAAGAGAGAAAAATAACTAACCTGTTTCACTTCTGATCTCAGGTGAATTACAATTAAAAAACATTTTTCTATGCTAGATGTGTTAAATTCACTACTGGTACTATTACAGTAAGATTTTCTGCATAATTGAAAATTTTAATTATGCCGTGCTATTGCAAAATCAGAATTGAAGTTCGTGATGGAGACTATCATTGACACCTGAAAGAATCGAATTTGTAATTATGCCGAACTATTGCAAAATCAGAACTGAAATTGGTAACGGAGACTATCATTGACACTTGAAAGAATCACTTATTAATTGATATGCATCACTTTTTAGCTTTGGATTTCTAAAGCATAGAATTTCGGGACAAAGAAATAACCAACTTAAAAATTATGATGAATTGGTTCAGTTTTCTGTATTTAACTCATTGTGGATGTTTACCTTGCACGGATTTAGTTTGATTAATCCTTGGAGCGTGCAGGAGATGTTTTCTATGCAAACTGGGAGGAAGTGCTTAACGGGGCTACTGCAGTTGTTTCAACACTTGGAGGTTTTGGCAGTGAGGAACAGATGCAAAGGATTAATGGCGAGGCTAACGTTGTAGCAGTAAATGCTGCTAAAGAATTTGGTGAGACATTGTCCGTTATAAACTTAGGAGTGCCTATTTGGAATGGATTTCTATTGTATTGCCTGTTTAAATTTTTTATTCAATTTTACTTATGCATTACTTACAGTTTGCTGGATAGTAATGTCTGATTACATCATTTGGCATGACTTGTATCATGTATTTCTTTTTCATTTCTCTGCAGGCATTCCAAAATTTATATTGATATCAGTTCATGATTATAACCTACCATCTTTTCTACTTACATCGGGTTACTTCACCGGAAAGAGGAAAGCAGAATCTGAGGTTCTATCCAAATATCCCATGTCAGGTGCCTTATTGTTTTTCTAGTGTTTACTGTCAATTCTACACAAATCCGTTGATAACATGCTGGAAGGTAAACTATTAGTGGGTACAGGAAGTGGTTTATTATAATTGCAGTTGATTTTGTGGGGCTCGTATACGAGAGTAAGAGGTGAACGAGTATTTCAAAGTGAGGAAGATAGAGGAGCCACAAATTGTGTTATCAATTTTTAGAAGTGAGAGGAAGAGGATGGGCTTCCACTACAGAAAACTTGAGGGAAATAATTCAGGATAACTAAATTATTTTCCTCGTGGGTATTGAGTTAAACATTTACAACTCCAAGAAAGTCATAAAACATAACTATACAATGATCAATGATTACAAAGTTTTATTGTTGATAAAAAGAGGACATGTGCTACTCATCACTCCATACGAGTTAGAACAAGAAACGAAAACAACTAGTGAACATGAAATTACATTAGCACAAAAGAGAGAGAGTATACATTGCCGCAAGTTTTTTACACGATACACGGCTCAAAAGATTGTTTCAAAATATAGTCCTTGAACTCGAAATATATCCTGACATGTCACACCTACATATCTCCAGCTTCACACTGATGTATCTCATTGATGTAACTTGATAGTCCTCAAAATATTACACATATGACATGGCCCTCGTGAAATGATCCTCATACATTAAACACTAGTTTAATGACCTTATATTTCATAAATGAGAACAATTGAACAACTGATACCCAAATCATCTGGCTGAAACAAATACTTTGGGGATGTAAAATGTTTTGGTGCCAACACCTAGATATTTTGCCAACACCTAGATATTTTTTGGTATAGGTATTGATACCCATGCCCTGGGTATCAATACTTATGCATTGGTATGGATACTTGTCATAAAAGAACTTGAGCGTTTAGATTCAGACCTGGGTATTGATACACGGGTTTGACAAGCACAAGCAGGGGCTAATTTATGTGGTTTTATCATCTTAATGCATACTAAATTGCATCATAACTTTGTAACCCCTTAATTAACAGGTTCAAGACAATAACCATGTCATTTAACAATCCAAATTATGAGGTATTCCAATTAAAATCTTGATTTCATACGCAACCTCATCAAAATAACACCTAACCCTTTCATCAGGAATACCACTCTTCCCTACCAAAATTTGCATTTTTCCTTCTAGAATATGCAAGGTCCCTATCTGGTGGGAATCCTCGTACATCCTCAGGAAGTACCTCTAGAAAAAGATGTACCACCATAGCATTATGGTTGCCAATTTATATTCAGTCTCGATGTCTATGGCATTGACCAAATACACAATGCATCTTATGTGCAGTAGCCTTCTAGCTTTCTCATTGGGAATCACGAGCCTTGGACGACTCCACGAATGTGAATGGCTCTTTGTTGTCTGGTTGGAATGTCACCATTTTCTTTCTTAAATCACTGTTAATATTTTACTTGAGTAGATCTATCCAAAGTCACGTCATAAACTCTCATCCACAGTTCAGTTAAATTTGCATATAATTCCCAGTCTTCAATCTGGATTGAAAATGTCCTTAGAATCCAATCCCTCTAGTGTACCTCCCCAAATTGGACTATCACTCCATAACTGTTTTATGATTTGTCTGATGGTAAGCCCATTCATTTCAGATATGCAACTGATATGGATATATGCGTAGCTTTGGATCAATATTGCTATGCTACAATTGTTTAAAATAATAAAAAATATGACCTACAACCATTAGAGGATTGGAGTAAGGTGTCCCAATTTTTGTCTCTGTTTGTGTCATTTAGTACAAAAATTGAAGTGAAAAACTAGCTGAGGGTCTCTATCTCTCTCTCTCTCTCTCTCAGTATGGAAACACTTGCATAACATAAAATGTACTGACTATACATCGTGAAACCATAACCCAAGTAGGAATGTCCACTATTCATCATCCATGTACACTGTATTCCAGGTTCCACAGAAGCTGTGGTCCCACATGCAAAACAAACCTATTGTTCTAGAACTAAATGAGGTAAAGGCTTTACAAGTAAAGGCTATGCATGCTCATGCATAATATCATGAAAATTATGGAGCTTTCATACCCATTGTCCTCATACGAGAAATCATCATCCCATACTCATTCTTATTACAAATCTCATGATCAAATCATTTCTCACAAAATCATGCTAGTATAGCATACTGTAGATCTCTGTGTAGAATTCATACTAGAGATAAATCTAAGCATAGCATTCTATATTTAAATGTTCAAATCGTTGTCATATAATGTGCTGGATTAAAAAATGTCAAATGTAAATAAATAGAATGCAAATAGAGAATTTCTCGGTCAAATGAGTATGGAGAGACTGGGAAATGTCACTATACAAAGAATATAATCTCACATGATTAAATAATTTTGTTTAATCACTTGTTAAGCTGCAAAATCTGTTTGCAATGCACTCAAAAGATATAGTGATAGAGTCCTTTAGTTCGTGTATCTTTCTGATATTCATGGCTTTCATGTTTCAACTTCAACAGGTGTCGTTTTCAGACCAGGGTTTATATATGGGAAGAGGAAAGTCGATGGATTTGAGATCCCTCTGGATTTGATAGGGGAACAGCTTGAGAAGTTTCTGCTTGCTACAGAAAATTTTACCAAACCTTTGAACTCTCTACCTGCCTCCGATTTACTTTTAGCCCCACCAGTTAGCGTTGATGATGTTGCCTTTGCTGTGATAAATGCTGTCATAGACGACTACTACTTTGGCATTTTCACAATTGAGCAAATCAGGGAATCAGCAGCAGCACTTAAGGCGTGAAGTACTTTTTACGTGCCAGTTCGTGTTCTATGTAGTCGCCCTCGCGACACAAATTCTTGACAGAGCAGAAAATCACAATTATAGACATTTTTTTCCTGCAAATTAGGTGTGTATGCTCATGCTTTTCGATTAATTATCAAACCTAATTGGCATTTTTATTTTTTTTTTAATTTTTTGACAATCGAAGAGAAACTTCCATTAAGAAAAGTCATCACGCACAAAAGGCGAAATAAAGAAAGGAGTACAATCTAATTGGCATTAGGTTTTTCATGCTCGACAGACTTGATTTATAGAAGTTTATTTCACATAATACGAGCCTTGAAGAAATCGTTTTGAGCTTTTTCTTTCTATTAAATGGCACCTCAAAAAGGCATATTAAATGAACCATTATTTGGTTCAATTGATCCTAGTGAAATCACGAAGAAATGCATCAAACCTGCACTCGAAACTCCTCAATCACTTGGATTTAAAGCTTGTTTTAGAAACAGCTCGCCTAGGCTTCGCCTAGAAACTTTGGTGCTTGTCGTGCTATCTGATTAAGCTTTATGCTTCTTATGCTTAAACGTGTTTCACGCTTTTTAGAATGCTGATAAAAAATATCTATGGATTCTCCAAGTTAAAAAAAGTGGATTCTTCATTTATTGCAGATAATCATAAAAGTATATCGAATAATCAGTAGAACGACTCGAGTATGACAAGATTAATAATGCATGAAATCACACATGCTCTCAAGGAGAAAACGAAGAAAATAGTGGCTAATAGATGCCTAATAAATACCATGAACCTACTTCATGTTAAATTATACTCGAATATGGATCATCTAGTACACCCGAACACAACCGTGGTTATTGCTACAAGTGTGTTGTCGTTTTTCACCACAAGCCATCAAAAGTATGATTGTTCCTTGAAGAGAACAAGAAAATTTCAAAGAGAATAAAAGCCTTTATATATAATCACATCTCGTTAAGAACTGCAATTCTAAGTCCCGTTCGGTGGAAATTAACATTTAGAGCATGTCTGGGAGAGATTGTGGCCAAATTTTAATTGAAACAGTGACCGTTAAAGGCAGCCGGTGGGACCCGCTTGTGAGG
>CAIGRK010213740.1:0-10481 GCA_903798315.1 Fraxinus greggii
ATTCGTTTGGTTTTGTTTTGCATGGAAATTGTCCAATAAAGTGATTTTTTTTTTTTAAATCAATTCCAACCAAAATAACAAGAAAAGGTTTTCCTCCAAAAGCTGGAAAATGTGGAAAGGTGGAAAAAATTTCCCGGGGAAAATTTTGCTATCAAACAGGTGCAAAAGTTGGAAAATGGAAAAAAATTTCCATCTTCCATGGAAAATCATGGCTATCAAACGGGGCCTTAGTTTCTTTTTGCATGACCTTTGGACTTCAGAAATGTGAGACCTTGCTCCAGTTGGTATTTTTTAATTTGTTCTCAAGTTTTCAATTTACATATACTCTTTTGTGGTGTGTAAGGTGATAATCATTATTATGGTTTTGCTTTTCTTTCCTGTTTTACTTTTTTACATTGGCACACCCTGGGTTATTATGTGTGTTTGTGTGGTGGGGTTGCTTCGGTGTCTTTATATCTTTGATGCACTTCAGCTGTGGAAAGAGATAATAAATCCACAAGCAAATTTACTAGTAGATTATGCTTCTTAGGTTAATTTGTTTATCATAGCCTAAGGATTAGGTTGATTTCTCGCTTAATACCCCTATTATCCAGTTTTCTTAGATCCCATTCGGTTCTGTTCTTGGTGTATCTGGCTTGAGTATATGCCTGATGCCTGATGGTCACCCTAACTCTTACTATCAATAAAGATGATATTGTTGTCCATTTTAGGTGAATATTGCGGAATTTATATAGGGCGTGTTCGGTAGAAATTAAAATCGGATTAAAATTGAAAAACTAGTCGTTATTGTTGACTTTTATTAGACGAGCGTGACCCAATAACGGCTATATTTTCAATTAAAATCGGATTAAAATTCCTCCCAAACAAGCTCATAATCTTTTTCTGGACGCACGATTAGTTTTTATCTTACCTTTTGTTCTGTGTCTTGTGCATTTCCTACACTGCAAACACTAGGTAAAGGAGAAGGAATAGTTATTGCTCCCCATGCTGCTGGTCATCTCTTAGGAGGTACAGTTTGGAGGATTACAAAAGATGGGGAAGATGTTATATATGCCGTTGACTTCAATCATCGTAAAGAAAGGTCTTCTTCTTCTTAGACTGCAGATAAATTTCTCAATTACATGACATTCATTTAGGGAGACAAAGCTAACTCACTGTTGTTTCTATCAGGCATTTGAATGGAACTGTTTTATTATCTTTTGCCCGCCCTGCAGTTTTAATAACAGACGCTTACAATGCTCTAAATAATCAACCATCAAGACGTCAAAGGGACCAAGAATTTTTAGGTAATTATTTGTCATTTGTGAATGTGAATATTGGATTGGTAAAAAAAATTTCATTTTCATTTATTCTCTTTACAAAATCATCCAGAAACACAAGTTATATGATTCACTGCATTTGACACAGTACATTTAAAGAACATGTGAGTCTTACACAGACAATTTTCGATCCTTGTTCTTACGTATCATAGATGCCATACTGAAGACAGTGAGAGCAGATGGAAACGTATTGCTGCCTGTGGATACTGCAGGTCGAGTGTTGGAGCTGATTTTAATACTCGAACAGGTTAGGTGGTCTTGGTTTTTATAAGAGTAACTTCCTGCAGTTGAGGTCATTTATTAAGGCTCACTTGTAATGTAAATTGCAGTTCTGGGAACAGCACCAATTGACATATCCGATCTTCTTCCTTACATATGTTGCGTCAAGTACAATTGACTATGCCAAGAGTTTTCTTGAGTGGATGAGCGACTCAATAGCAAAATCCTTTGAGCACACACGCGACAATGCATTTCTGTTGAAGTAAGAAATAATTGTTTCCAGTTTAAAGTTATTTTTCCATAAGTTTTCTGCTAGTATGTGACTGACAGCTTAGGAATGCTATAGAACATCATCATGAAAGAAAAGTCATAAAATTGAAAATGGCCATTTTGATTTCATTAGGTGATGTCCTGCCTTTACCTAAGCCTGCACTTTTAAGGGCATTGAATATTTTCTGTATCTTATGCTTTCCTAAATATTTAGCACTCAAAGTTATCAAGAATCTTATAAGCATCCTCAGTAAAGTATTTACATGGCACTTTGCAGACATGTCACACTTTTGATCAATAACAGCGAGCTTGAAAAAGTTACGGGCCCAAAGGTTAGATACCTGCTTTGTGAAATAATCCTTAGATGACTTTGTTGGTTTGCTTATTTATATTGTCATTGACACCACATCTCGTTCAGATTGTATTAGCATCCATGGCAAGTTTAGAAGCTGGATTTTCTCATGATATATTTGTTGAATGGGCTGCCGATACAAAGAACCTTGTACTTTTTACCGAGAGAGGCCAGGTTTGTGGATCCAATAAAGCAATTTAATTGCATTAAGTCCTTAGTTTTATCATATCATCTTTGTAAAATAGATTGCCTTAACACGATCAGTATGATGCTGGGTACTCATGATTGTGTCCGTTTGACTTTTTGTAGTTCTAGAGAATGAGACACCATTAATATTTGGTATTGATTCTCAGCAGCTAATTTAAAGTAAATCTTTTTCTGTTATTTCCTCATCTGCAACTAACACTTCATATCATTTTATAACTTACAATGAACTTTTCTCAGCACTCATGAGTATTGTTTAAAAGTTTACTGGCATTCAATGGTTTAATCATCAATAATGAAGGTTTCACATTTTTATGATCTCTCTTAAGGAGTTTTTTGTTTTCTTGTTATTTAAAAGTTCACTTTTTATTTCTTACTGGAGTTGGATCTTGTTCTTCCCAAACAAATTTAGCTGTAGTTATCCACTACATTTTTGAAAATTTGTATTACTTAGTTATTCTTCTTTTTTCAATTATTTTTAAAAGATTTTTTGTTTCAAACTTTTGAAGTTAAAGAAGTTAACGATTTTTTTTTCCACCTACATGAATCACTTTAATATTTTTGTTTATCAAAATAAAAGTGAGAAAAAGAGAAAGAAAAGAAGTAGGTCTAGTAATTTAATTCTGTCTCTGCTATTAATATATGTTTGATGTGTATCTGAAACTTCTTCACTTTGTAGTTTGCTACACTGGCACGAATGCTTCAGTCAGATCCTCCTCCTAGAGCTGTTAAAGTTACCATGTCAAAGAGAATTCCCTTGGTTGGAGAGGAGTTAGCTGCTTATGAAGAAGAACAAAATCGAAAAAGAGAGGAAGCTCTTAAAGCTACTCTGGTGAAAGAGGAGGAATCCAAAGCATCTCTCGGTGCTGAGCTTTCTGCAGGCGACCCAATGGTTGTTGATGCCAAAATCACACAACCTTCTTCAAATGGTATTCTTCCACTACTAACTATACCTTCTAATTTGCCAAATTATACTTATCTTCTGCGAAGCAGATATTACCTCTAGAAAAGACTTTAGCTCTACTCAGTTTCTTTTAGAGAATTGACTTTGCATCAAATCATTGACATCTAAAACTTGTAACGAGTGGATAAAAAAACCTACAAAATGGCAATAAAAGGAGTTCAAGGTAATTTCTCTGGTTATTCAATTCTGACACTATTGGTATAGTTAGTACGGGAAAGTGATCTGACATTTTATATTGGATATCAAAAAGTTGCTCTATTATCATTTATGATGAAAAATGACCTCAAAAAAAAAAAAAAAACCTTTTTTGGCGTATAGTTTATTCTAGAATCCTATGCACGATTGTATGCCTTGAATACATACCTTGCAATCCAGTTTTACTCTTGCATGACATTGGCCATTGAAGGTACTGATTATAATCCGAAATGGGGAGCTTCTTTTTTTTTTTTGTCCAATTTTGGGTCTTGAAAAACAGTAACTCGATGCTATGCCTGAGTTTCATATCCTCGTTGAGGATAATATCTTCTCCGTAATTTGGATTCTTGCAGCTGCTGGTTTGCAATTTGGTGCTTACAGGGATGTATTGATTGATGGATTTGTTCCGCCACCATCTAGTGCGGGCCCAATGTTCCCCTTCTTTGAGACTTCTGCCGAATGGGATGATTTTGGTGAAATTATCAATCTGGAAGACTATACAAGGAACAATGAAGACATGGACCATTCATCCATTCCAGTGAGTTTCATTTTCAAATACATGTCAAAGGTTCTAAAAGCATTAAAATGCTCATTCAGACAATGTCATGTGATTGGATCACCGGATTGATTTAGCTGTGGTATTACTCTTAATGATTATTTAAAAATAAATAAAAAAACTTTGAATTTGGAACCAGGAATACCCTTAAATGCAAAATATCTGGACTGTGCAGAGGGAAGGAAATGGAAATTGACATAACTCTGAAGAAAAATTTGCATCAAGTTATTTATATGCATTTAATTAAGTAAACTTGTAACAAGTATAAAAATGATGTGAAAAGGAAGAAGAAGAAAAAAAGGAAAAGAGAACTGGTTCGCCATTGTGGTTGCTAACTGTATATTAACAGTTTTCATTCCACGCCAAAGATGGCAGTCCTATGCTAGAATACGTGTCAGACATTTGCATGAGACATAATGTGCCCATTTGGTTGAATTCTTAAAAATTTATCTTGCCATTTGACACTGGTTTCTGTAATCTAATACACATACAAATACTGTACATGCACGAGCACGAGCACGAGCACGAGCACGAGCATGAGCATATCCCCAAAGCACTGAAAAAATATTCAGATCTTATAATGGTTGCTAACTGCTAGGTATTTTACATCTTTTGTCTAGGCTGAAGATGACCTCAATGGGAAGCTTGATGAAGGATCTGCAAGTCTTATACTTGATACGACACCATCAAAAGTAGTATCTTCAGAGCAAACTGTACGTCCAACTCCTGCTCGTATTTTCTTGAAGGCCATCTGTTGCAAGCTCTGGCTGAAACTATTTTTAGTTTTGCTACTGTAAAATAAACATGATATACAACCCTCTCTCCCTCTCTTCCATTTCTACAGAAGTGCATCCGTTTCACATTTTACACCCTGCAAACGTGAAATGTCATTTTTAAGCTCATTTGCAATTTGCACCTTTCAGCAACTTTAACTAACTAGTTAACAATATTTATGTACTTTTACTCTTGCATGCAGGTCTATGTCAAGTGTTCATTGCTTTACATGGATTTTGAAGGCCGTTCTGATGGCCGATCGGTCAAATCAATTCTTGCCCATGTTTCGCCCTTAAAACTTGTAAGGACACTATCATGTGACTGTGATTTTGATATAATGAATTTGCATTATGTTATTCATTGTTAAGAAAATTAATATTATTTTCTTTACATATTTAGAAGCCCTACAGGAGTCATTACTTTTGCTTCCTACCACTCTCAGTTGTCAGCTTAGCGTGAACTATTGTACTGTCTCTAAAAATACAATCGCAATTTCCATGCGCACACCCCCTGAGCAATGGTGTTAGACTCACTTCTCAAAACTTGGGATGAAAATCAACAGCTTTCCGATTCACAAAATCTTCATGTGTGGAAATTTTTTAGATGTTACATATTACTAGTTAGCTTAGAGCATAAGAAATTGTAGAATAGTTCGAGAAAAGGAGAGAGCTTATATATTATTAATCTAATCTTGATCCAATCCAGACATTTATATCTTATAATTTAAATTTTATGTAGTTCTTTTGCCTTTTCAATTATGGAACTATGTTATATTTATGAGAATAAATTACAGTTTAATTTGTTCAATGTTTTTGGGTTGGAGGTTTTGGTGCATGGATCAGCAGAAGCCACTGAGCATTTGAAGCAACACTGTTTGAAAAATGTTTGTCAGCATGTATATACTCCTCAAATTGAAGAATCAATTGATGTCACTTCAGATTTGTGTGCTTATAAAGTAAGCATGCTTCACTTGTCCATCATGCACGCACAAAAATTCATCGATCCATTTGTTTAGAGATGTATCAATTGAGTTTGTAATTTACAACTGATTGTGTGTTTTTTTTTTCTTTCATATATATATAGGTTCAACTTTCTGAGAAATTAATGAGCAATGTTCTGTTTAAGAAGGTAAGCAGCTGCATATACCTAGTGAGTTACTTCAAAATTTGAGGCAGTGACTTTTATGATAGATCTATTGCCCCCAAAAGTTCACTAAAACACTGTAATCATGCTGTTGGATAATCTTGTTACCAATCGAACAGATGTATGCTTAACTTAGGATGTTATATTTTCTCTCTCAATCTCACTAAAATGCTGAAACTTGGGCATGCTCTTTTTCATTCTTGCATTGGCTGTTTTTCCACTCTACATCTCTCTCTCTCTCTCGTGCATGGATACATTTTCATTCTGATTGCAGCTTGGAGATTATGAAATTGCCTGGGTTGATGCTGAAGTAGGGGAGACAGAAAATGGCACATTTTCTCTGCTTCCTCTTTCAACTCCAACTCCACCACATAAAACAGTACTGGTGGGTGATATAAAAATGGCAGATCTGAAGCAATATCTTGCAAGCAAAGGGGTCCAGGTATTCTGATTTTCTCTTTGTTTCAAACAAATTTTTTCTGATGTTCTCCTTTATTTCTTGTGTATCACCATTTGAATGCTTCTCCATTTTATGATTTGGATGTATTTTGAGAAAGTTGCAAGCTTGGTCCCAACTGATTGTGGGAGACAGAAGGGAATTTTTCTCAAAACTTTCAAGTTTATGGTTGCACGCGACCTCTAAACCCAGTCAGTTTTAAGTTTTTAATCTATAACAGCATCAAATAATTTGAAATTTTTAATTATGGAGTACAGTTTTGTTTCCAAATTTTATGCCCTACCCAACATGAATCAAGTGGATTAATGCACTGTCACACTTTTTTCTGAGCTTTCCTTCAGGGAAGCTTGGGGTGTCATTGAGTTGTCTGTTGGTTAAATGCAAAGTATATGTTATCTACTCAGGTAGAATTTGCAGGCGGGGCCTTGCGCTGTGGAGAATATGTGACATTGCGCAAAGTAGGAGATTCCGTCCAAAAGGTTGGTGACTTCTAAACAAATTTGGAAGGCTGGTTTAAGTTTACCATTGTTCTTCAATACTAGCCATAAAGAATAAAGTCCTTCGTAGTTTTCTTAACAAACAAATCTAAATCACTTATTGTAGGGTGGTAGTTCCGGTATTCAGCAAATCATTCTTGAAGGCCCCTTATCGGAAGAATATTACAAAATACGGGACCATCTGTATGCACAATTTTATTCACTTTAGTCTAGAATTGCAGCTTCGTAACAATGCAATGCAGGTTAAGCCTTTTCCTTTCTTATTTTATTTGGTGTGTTGTAATATTTCACACGAGCATTTTTTATTTTTTTTAAAAACTTTTTGTCTTTCTCAGTCAGATTCGCGAATGTCGTTTCACTGGCCGTTTTTCTCTTTGGAAAGTCGAGTTTGAGACGGACTGATTTGTACTACTTTGTAAAAGAAATATATGCCTTTACATTTTGTATTTGAATAGAATTAGAGTATAATTTATTTCCTGGATTTCGAGAAAGGAAAAAAGAAGAGTTTACACAGTTCTCTTAGGTCTAATCACTTTTTTTTTTGTTGGTTTATTGTTCATTTATTTTGCCTGCTACAAATTACTATGTACTCGATAGTACTTGACAGTATTTGTTAATAAAAAGAAATTAAAATTTTGTTCATCGTACTTTTAAGCTGTGTCTAGTAGAAAGACGCTCTTAAAATTTTCACAGGTTTGGTACGTTGGATGGACATAAGAAAGAAGTAAAATGTTGATATGCTGTACATTCTACTAAGTATGTTTTAAAACGGTTTGGCAATTCCATGTGTTAATTGGTTTGAAGCAATTGACTCAGCTAAGCTCGATGTAGTTTTGATGGATGATTTGAAGAAGTTAGTTTTCGATAATTATATAAACAACATAATTTATCTTAATTGCACCACAAGTTAATTGGTAAGTTCCATCTTTGCTCATTTTCACACTTGTGATTCAATATTTTTTTAATTGTATTTTTATTATAGCAACTTTTGTTAATTATTGCAACTTATCTCTAATGACAGTTTCATTAAAAAAAAAATCCTTTATGAGGGCATAAGAGATTTATTTTCTCATATAAATAATCAAAATAAACAATAAATACTAAATTTCAACAAAATATGTAAACACAAAACAAGAGACGAGGTATTAATTAATTGAAGGTTAAGAATAAAATTGTGATAGAAAAAGTTGAATATAAGTGTCAAAATCAGCAAAACTTGAAGATCTTCGTTGTAAATAAAATGGGTGCGAGTAATATAATTATCATTAGTTTTTTTTTGCATTTTGTGACATGATTATATTATCAATATAGTTTGATTTTATTACATGACATTATAATACACACCACACTAATTTTATTTCATAGTATTCTATAAATTACACCAAAAATATTTTACAAATATAACCCCAATTCAATTGAAAAAAAAAAGGAAAAAAGAAAGAAGAAAAAGTAGAATACACCAGAGCCATGTCCATGGAGTCTTTTACTTGAATGAAATCATGTCCATATATTTAAATCTTCCCTTTCATCTATATCTATTATCATATGGGTTCTGTTTGTGTGCTTATTTAATTCATTAAGAGAGAAGATGTTGAAAGAGAATTTTAAAATTTTAAAGAAACAGGTGATCATTGTTTTTCAATTAAATTTTTATTGGTTTTAATTTTCGATTTGGCCATAAAAATAAAGGGAAAATTGAAGTCACAGCATCAAACTTTTCTTTTAGTAGTAAACTTTGTACAAACCTTTTATTTGTACTACACACGGTACCAAACCTTTTAAAATGTTGCATCTAAATATCAAATGGAAGGAAACTGTTAGTCCGACCGTTAGTTGACCAAATAACTAATACATACCATAATTTTGACGAATCTTAAAAAGATAAAATGGTATCCTTACATTTTTCAACAAAAAACACAATTATAATCTATGAATAATTAAATCAAAAAATAGAAACATTATTCATCTTCTTCTCCACTAACCCCTTACACCCTACCCACCCCCTCCCAAAACCATCACCACTACGAACGACTGACGCTACAACACCCACCCAAACTCTTCGGAATGTTCTTTCTTTTCCATGAAATTATTGTCCATCGATAAAAGCTCCAGCTTGACAATCGGCGATGCCATAGCTCCAGCCAAACGCTGAGAACAAGAAAATGGAATTTACTCGAAGAAGAAGCTAGGGACCACCCGCAACACCCATTAATTTTTTGGTCAACTAACGGTCAAACTAACACTTTCCTTTCATTTGGATTTCAACTGCGACATTTTGAAAGGTTTAGTATCGTGTGTGATACAAATGAAATATTTGAGCAAAATCTGTTACTAAATGAAATGTATGGCATCGTAACTGCAATTTTTTCTAAAAATAAATGACATGTTACGAACCTTATTTCTATGGAATTAGGGCTTCAAAATAATATCGAAGTAATTTTTTTCATATTCTTTTGGAATTTTATAATTCATTTTATTGGTTTTATTTACCCCGTCAAATTCATGCATCAATATTTCTGCGTAAACAATATTACATCACCTGAGGAAAAAGGAAAGGTCGACGAGGGAAAATAAATAATGGTTGTGATGGTCGCAGGTCGCAGCTGGAAATCAGATAAAACAAAACAGGTTTAGCTAAATTTTACTTGGAGCGACGTTGGTAGTAAAAAAGAAAAAAATATCTAAAATTGTCATATAAAAAATTCCAAATGTGTCCATTACATTTTCTTAACCTTTCTTCCGAATGACTCTGATAATAAGAAATAAAAAAAAAAAATCGATTTAATCCTCCTTTACCTTAAAAGAGAGGATGTTAACAATACTGATGCTATAAAAAATCGCACATATTGATTTCCGAGCTTGATGAATGAGAATGAGCACGAACGAAATCTTCTGGTACCTGAAACAAAAGCTTGTGAGGTGTGTCCTCATCGCGCTTCTAATATTTAAGTCAGTGAGAGAATTTGTGAAAAAATATATGCTGAAAATTGGGTAGAAAAAAATTCCTATATAATGAATTGGTGTGCTGTATTTATAGAGGTATGTAGTACATTTCAGGTAGAATTAAGTTATTTAAATATCTATGAGTTCTACCATGCTCAAAAGTTGTAACTTGATTGGTATTGTACCATTAGCGTGTTTGGATAACGATAAAATACTAATGGTAAAGTCCTTTCAGGATGATGTTGCACATTTATAGTGACTCCAACTCCTCAGTTTTGGATATGTCTTATCATACGGAAGGATGCTAATAGGCCAAGGGTTGCAAGGTACGAGGTTAAGTCACAACCTCAAGGAAGTCCCAAGCTATCTGGAATGTTGTTTCTCAGGAAATATCTCGACGAGATCTGTGTGAAGGGTGTGCTCATTCATGTGCCCGAGGAGACGCGTGACCGAGGCTCTTTACCCGAGGAGGTTAGCACGAAAATCAGTGGGATGTCCATTAAGAGCGAACTAAAGGAAGGACGGGATCAGGATGTGATCCTTCCATCGTACAATAAGCTATTTCATGCGAATAACATATTAATCTTT
>CAIGRK010213746.1:0-10812 GCA_903798315.1 Fraxinus greggii
AAAAAAAACAACCTAGACAATAATAAAACATTTCTCCACGCATTACGTAAAATAGGTTTATGTGGTGTAGTTTCAAGTGCTAATGACATATTATCCACACACAGACAAGATGGTCCAACAAAAGCTGTCCAAGAAAATGTGGACATACATGCAAATAAAATAACTTTAATTAATATTCTTATTTTCAACCTTTTTGATTGAATGACGATATTATTACAAGTCGAATTCTTCTTTATCAAAGGCAACGAATGTGGATCTTATTTCTTTTGCCATTATTCAATCATATATTTGCAAGAAGTCTATTTAAATGTCATCTAACAAAAAATATCGACCCCATTAACATTCTTGAAAATACAAAATCACCGAGAGATGACATGGTTAATAGATTGAAACTATCTTATATAATTTTATATTTGAATTATCTTTAACTCATTTTCAGTAAGTCGAAGTCGACAGTCTTGTACGATTAACAAAATATTTATATGGCTTTGTCTTTAAACTTGTTAGAATGAACTTATTCACATTCTTGAAAAATCCAAATTTGAAGAGAGAGAGAGAGCACTTAAAACGTTTGTTATGTATGGAAGACCTAACTCCACGCTACCGATCCATATGCCCACTGCCCAATTTACCAAAACACCAAAAATCTATCCTACCTAGGACACCCCACCTTCTAAATCTTAGGACCACCATTCATACCTTAATCTTGTACAACCTTTGCATGGCTTGAATTTGTCCATTAGTCTAGGTGATTTTGGAGATTCCAATTTGCTTACACGTCTCGAGTGGCAAATGATGCTCTTATAGATTGGATTGGGAGAATAACGGCGGTTGTTGATTGTTAAATTGTGTAGTCTAATTGTTATCGTCGTACAGAATTCGTACGCGGATTGATTTAGGATTTTTTATTATCTTAAAAAGAGAGGCTACAAAAAGTAAGATTTACAAAAAAAATTTCTCTTTTAAATTTATTTTAATTATAATGAATTACTACAACCACGGACAATGACGTAGTCCCACAATAAAGCGAACACTTATAAATTTTTCATTTTCTTTTATGTTTATTTTCGTACCATGATTTTATTGCTCTTGATGATATAGAATTAGGGTCTTCAATTCACTGCGGTGTTATGTATAGGAAGAAAAAGAAAATTCTTGAAGAGGTCGAAGTGAACATTCGTGCCCATCAATTCGTCTACACAAAACTTATTTACACGATATGCTTTAACTTGATACGTAGGTATCTAGAATCAATAGTCTCGACTCATCAAAAAAAAATTAGTGAAATATAACTATAGCTGCAAGATATGGGGGGAGCCTTTGAAAGGGTTAACACATGCAATCAACTTGGAAAAGAGGCAAGCATATCACATGGAATCAACGTCTTTGATGTACGTTTATGCTGCTTTGGCAGACCAATTGTGATGGCTACTACGCGTTTGGCCTACGTACACTAGTCGTACGTAAACCCCACCTTCCCATCAACTTGCTGCTGAATCTAATCGGTCCACAATTTTTTCGAAATTTAAATCCTAAAATTAAATCATTGGCACGTTATAGACAAAAAATAAAAATTAAAAAAAAATAGAAAAATATAATGTGGTCCCATCAAGATTCGTCCTCGACTCGTAGGGATTGTAAAATTTGCAGTTTCGAGACAATTATAATTTATATGATTTGTCTGATTTATTGTTTAGTTTAGTCGCATAACGTTTGAGTTGAATAAGGCAAGGTGGTGATGTGAGAGTACAATATCAATGATTAAAATGACCAATGAGTGTGCTTTAATATGCATGTTGGTGAAAGAATCAAGGGGTTTGATTGGGCAATGTGTGTATGGAATGTGACCTATGAAACATTTGAAGAATTCATTGAGTGCCTCTTTTAACTTATTTTACTGCAAATTATTTTCGACCACGCATTCACACGATAAAATATTCTGCGCGTATATAATAATAATAATAAAAAAACCTTTACTTCTCAACTACGCATTCTCCTAAAAATCTCTATTCAAAACTCGTTTTCTTACCAAAATGATTGTCAAACAGACGCTGATGAGGTTTGCCATTGCTCGACTGGTTATTAGTTTGTGCCATCATTCTCGAGAAATTTGCCCACCTCATCTCCAACCAATGTTTTGCTTAAATAATGAGTTTTAAAACGAGTATCGTCTAAATTTCTGTTAAATCGTCAAGTGAATAACTTTATGAAGTTTTGTTTCCAACTTTACCAAATAAAGGTGGAATATTTACGTGACTGTGTAACTATACCGACTCGTTACTCAGACAATAGATTGAGGACCAAAGCAAGAAATTCATAATATTAAGTAACCATAATAACTACCGATTAGATATTTTTCCATAGCTGTAAGCTCTAGGAAATAGCCACACAAAAGTTCAAACTTGGCAGCCGCTTGCTGCTATTCCACTCTGAACTTCCAATTTTACACCTAATTTTCCCTCCATTTTCCCCCCAAAGTCCGCCATTGCAATCAGCTTCACCCTCACCTTCTCCTCCGCCATTGTTATTATCAGAGAACTCATTTTCAGTTTCATATGCATTCTCTTCTTCTTCGTCGTAGTCCTTTTCGTCAAGTAAATCTTCTTCTTCATTCTCGTCCGCCACGTGTTTGTTAAAATTCTTGCAGTCGTCTTTGGCCAAGGAAAGCCTTAGCCTGCCATTTTCACGTTCGGTTTGGAAGTGAACATTGCAAGAAGATGAATTGACGGCCTTTAGCAATAGCCGGCCCCCTTCGCGATGAGTACTCACTTGAACACCATTAGAGCCACTGATGGAAGTCAATGGAGGTGGAAAGCTCCTGGTTTTACTTATTTTCTTGGAGATTTCTCGGGTTTTTGGACGTTGAGTTGCACTGGGATATTGTCTCTCCATTGATAGAAGAGAAGTAAATTCATCCATGCCTCCGTTAATTTTGCTTCCAGTCTCACATCCCAAGCTCTCAGTGCAAATTTCAAGACTTTTTGTGCTCATTGCACAAGAAGACTGCTTATCAAGTGGATGCACATAGACATTCTCCGAAGTGTATGAACTGTTAGTGTGTGACTGTATAGAATTCCAGCCACCCAGTTCACCATCTTTTTTGCTCCTTTCAATAGGATGATTGTTTAAACTGACATGAGAAGTTTCTTCACTACATAAACTTGGCATCTCGGTCCATGGAGCGGATATGTCGGGCTTAGAAGGAGCCAATTGAAACAACGAAACAAGTGGTTCGACTAAAGAAGGCTCCAAACAAGATGGTAACCCTTGACAAGTGTTTAAAGTAGAGGACATAATGGTTTGTTTCAGAATTTTGTGCAAAAACAGGGGAAATACAAAGGATTTTAGTTTTTCCAATTTAAGTGGTTTTTGGGATTTAATGAGATAATTTTGCTTAAACTAAGGATAGAAAAGTGTTTTTCGGTTGTGAAAATGGTGGCTAGTGGAGGGAGATAAAGGAATGGAGAGAATTATATGAAAGAGAAGTGGAGGGCGTGGGGATGAATTTATAGGTACAAAAAGTGTTGGAGGGGTATTGCAAGGAGAGGGAAGGGGACTTTTGATGCCACTAGAATTATTTAGTTTTTACTCTACACCACATATATAATTTGATGAAAGAAAGAACCAAGGAAAAAGGTAAATAAAGATTGTATTAAGAATTAAAATTTGTTTTTCGTGCCGTCCAATCTTGTTCAATATTGAGTACTAGACAAACCCTGATTTGCTTTCACCATTCAAAATTTGCTTAATTTGATTTTTTAGACAAGATGAAGTCGTAATCAATTAAAACATCCCAAAACATGATATTATAAACGGCTACATATTAATGGCTTGTTTGATGGGACTAATACTAGAAAACCGAACGATAGTAAGAACAAAAAAAAGGTTAAAATTTATCCACTGTAGTGCTAATTAAGCCGTGATTGGCTTCAACAATTTCAGATTTTCTTAATTGGTTGGGAATTGCTATAAGGGTTCGTTTGATTGGTTTAAATTCCATGAAAAATGTCACATCCGAGAAATTCAATTTTTATTTTGACTGTTTGATACGAAAGTATGTTCGAATTCCAAAATACAACCACTTTAAGTATTTTTTGCAAATTTCATAAAAAATGCGTTCTTGTGGGGTACTTGGGCTTTTATTTTCCAACTTACATGGAATTAGAAAGCTTATCCACATTTATTAATCAAACGGACCCTAAATGGTTTAAAAAACCTACTTTACTTTGCAATCCAAAAGTAAGCCAAAAAAATGTCCAGGAACAAAGGATTTCTTCATGATATATATATATTTTTTAATCTTCTGCTCATCTCATTTGTGCTTTTAAACTTCAGTCACCTAAGGTCAAAACCTAAATTGATTCTTTCATAGCATTTTGAACACCAACTCAATTTCCACAAGAATCTTGAACTTTGAAAATTAGTCCTACAATTTCGCCTCTAAAAGATTGGGTGTTTGCTTGTTTGGCCTAGCATAAAAGTTTCTTACGAGTAAGAAAGTGATCGTAGCAACTCTATGTTGAAGTGAAAATTCACGAATTGTTCGGGTTAAGAATTAGAGACCTTAATTCTATTACGAAAAGCAATAAATTCGCAGAAAGAAAATAGAACAAGAACGCACAAGATTTATTGAGGTTCGCCTCAGTTCGAGATAACATTCTCTTCGCTACTGTAATAATTCACTATGATGAAAAGAAACTTACTCCACATCTTTTGTAACTCCTCTCTTTTATAACAGTAATTCAGAATCCTAATAACAATTCCCTGTTTATAAGACAAATGGGTAAAATCGATTTGCGTATTGACTCTACATAGCTGAAATAATTAGGTTTCACAATTTAATAGCTAGTTCGACTACAATGTCACTTTGTTTTTTTCGATACTATGATTGACAGATTTTTTTCTTTCAATTCTAATCTCCCTATTGGTCAATCTTTTTGGCTCAACTATCTGCTCTGTTTTCGAAACACCACTATGCAAAAGGGATACTGCAAAATTTCAGACGAATCATTCTTTTCAGAAGGCCTTTTTCAAGGGTGGTCGAAATAAAAAGACATTCTTTTACTTTTATTATTAGAAATGTCTCTCTCTCATTTAACAAGACACACAACGTCGAGTATACTCTAGCATGTGAAATGCCAACTCGAGTAATCGGTCCTCTACTTGATCAGCTCGACTCGACTCGACACGACACAAAAATTTCGGATGAATGGTGTTTTTTGTATTATAATATTTAACGAATTGTTTAATACATTAATTAGAAAGATAATCCTTTTTGACCAAACTTTTTTGTTCCAATGTTGTACAGAAAAAAAGGGACAAAGCGAAAATTGGCATTGAAATGTCAGGATTTTAATGGCTGATTAGATGTCAATTATCGAGTTGAAGTTATATTTGAAGTAGATTTTAGCCGACAAGGAACTTTATGGACAACCAATAAAAAAAATTTAAGGTGCAACTATGTAGACAAACATTTTTTGTGGGGAATCTACGGCGAAGATGGATATTAGATTTGCAATTTATCGAACACAATTAGTAGTATAGTGAATAAAATTTTATACACACTATTCGATATGTGAAAATTCCGATTTTCTATAATGTAAATAATTAAAGTATATTCTTATTTTTCATTACTAATTTACTATCTTTATACCCTTATAAATAGAAATACTCTTTCTCACTAAGGGTATGTTTGATTGCAATAATAAAATTGGGTGGAAAGAAAATGAATTTCAGGGAATTGAATTGCCTAAAATTTGTTTTAATGGAAATTGTCAATTAATTGTATTTGATTGATATAATTTTCACCTGAAAAATATTGAAATTTTGAATCTTTTGGTGTTCGTTTGACTTTGTTTTTCATGAAAATTGTCCATTAAAGGGATATAATTTGTTACAATTGGGGATGAAATTTGTTTCCATTGCTAAAAAAAATTAGAAAAAAATAAGTTTTCTAAAAAAGCTTTTCCCCCAAAATTCATGGAAAAAACGTTTCCTCAAAAATCAAGAAAATGTGGAAAACCAATTCCATGAAAAATTTAGTCTATCAAACGCGCAAAAATGTAAGAATTTAATTTCCATTCCATCGAAAAGAAAGACATATCAAATAGGGCCTAATAGGCAAAATGTTACATAATTTCGTCTGTTTTTTCTATTTATTTCCATATCTAGATCTTAATTTAATTTAATTTATAGTTTTAAGGATGATTGTACATTTCATTAGTACTAATTTCATTTTAATTTTTAACTTGAGCACAAGTAGGGATTACTAGTTTAATACTAAAGTCTCCCCCATTATTGGTAAGGTTTGTGTTTTAACAATATAAACACCACAAAATGATAAAAAATAATTATAAAACATTTTATTAATTGTAATAGAGAATCCTTCATCACACAAAATCAATGCTACAACATTGGACTTCCCTATAGTGTGGGAAGATAATGGTTCATGGCTACCTAGATACATGAAGATTTTGGATTTCAATTTGCAATTTTTTGAGTTTTTCCTCGATAGTGGTTAACTCGTCGAGAGTGTTAGAAAGTTCATCGACTCGATTCTGTGCCATTTCTTTATATGGTTTGCCTACAAGTTCTGCAAACTTGTTTAGATTTCCGGTGGTCTCCGAGAACTCCTTTTGCATTGCCTCTTCAACCTGACGAGCCAAAGCATCAGCAGTTCGTCTCACTTTATCTATCACCTTTTGCCTACGGGCGGGGAAATTTGAGACTGCCAACAGCCTATATCACAGACACAGAGAACCAATCAGTATTTATTTAAAGTTGAAAACCTTGAAGAACATGAGCCATCCTACCAATATCAAAATATGAATTAGAATGACCAAATAGCCAATTAGAAGACAAACTGAAAACAAGCCAAATAGAAAATGTAAGATTCAGTACAGAGGACAATAAACCTATGATCGTGATTTTCTACTACTTATGGCATTATTGGCAACTAAACTAATAGAAAGTTTGGGAAGTAATCACTTCCGATCAAACATACTTTTTATCCACACGTTTCATTGAATCTACAACTACTATTCACTTATTATCTGGCACGTTCCAAAGGACCAACAACTTATAATCACTTCCCAAGCATGGACCAAGTTAAAATCTACTCTTGGAGATTATAAAAGGTTGAACCTTGATGAAGAGGAGTAAGTGTTAATATTTAGCATCAAGTTAGCTTTCCATATTAGCTACATAAATTCTACTCATGTCAAGTTTCTCTACACATTGTCTCTCCACTCAAATATCAACATAGCATTCCATAGTGAAACACTCGCAGACTGCAACAAATTATCTTGAAATGTGAAGGAAATAGCAAAAACCATGGGTTTCAATAGATAGAAGTAGTGGGGAAATGGACAGGATGATACTTCAAATTCAGAAAGAGTTTGATTACCCGCCAGCAGAGCAAAGTCCTAAAGCAAGAAGATCTTCTAAAGTGGTCGGCAAAATAGATGTCAGAAGAGATGCAGAAAGACCTGCAGCTCCCAGTCCACCAAAAGTCCCCACGAACTGATAAAAAAGAGAAACCAAAGATGAGGCGTTAGATTAAATCATCCAACCGCACAAAACTACTGCTTGCAGATGCTTCCCAACCAGTTAACTGCCTGAAATCTTCCGACTATTCTTTCTAATTTCAAGTCTTTTATGTTATCCAGGGAGTTAAAGATCACAATGAAAGTAATATTTTGCAAATGTGCTTCCGAGACATAGTGAAATGGACAGTAGTTATTTAAAAAAAATAAAATTAACTCTCTCTAAATCAAGTGATAAAAATCAAATTGATGAAATTAAAATCTCACTTACAATATTGAAGGCTGTTTTCAAGACAGAATATTATGACACGTCAGATCTAGAAGACACGTTTTTGTACAAGGAAATATATTGGCTAAAAATCATTGGCACATGAGGCTGCCTAGGCTTGTATAATTGTTTAGGAGGTGATTTTACCAATTGGCAGCAACAAGGTTCAATTATATAACACTTGTCGGCCGTGCAATACAAACCGGCGATTTTTACTCATTCTGCTCCACCAATCTGGTACCAATCTCGTCGGCCGTGCAATAAAATATATGCTCGCGATATTGCAGTATGTCAAGAACTTACCACTTCACGTATTTCTTGCTCGAACAATTTAGAAGCAGCTGCAGCACTGAAATCCTCGATGACTCTTATGCCCACTTCATGTTTTGTCCTCAGCAACTCATTGGCCTCAAACTGAAACTGGACTGATGGAACAATGAAGGAAGGCCATCTTTTCTCAAAAGATTCCTTATACAAACTTCCTTGACGAGCATTGTTTGATTGCAGCCATGTTGCATATTCCCCAAGTAGTTTCTGAATATTTTTTGTAACGTAAACAAATAATATGTCAGTTAACAATACAAACAATGATGTCTGAAGGAAGTCATATCTCCATGGAAGTAGAAAGGTTAGATGCAGTAACAAGCATACAACTGCAAGTTCAACTTCAATTAGAATAAAGAATGGATAGCTGCACTCACTTTTGCTTCTGAAATGGCGGGGTCAATTGTGTCATTCCTAAGACTTGAGGTCACTGGCATTGGGGCAGATTTATCTCCCTTAAAAACATATGAAGTCACAAGGTCAAGATTCGATAGTTGCAGGGTTGATTCTGCAAGCTTGATGACACGTGCTTGGGTGTTATCAATCTGCAGTTTTTGGAACAATACAACAATTGTCTAAATCAATTCTGGTCATATATAAAACCAAACAACAGATAGATTATGCAAGGTACAGGACGAGGAAATAATACACAAAGATCGTACCAGAGACAAAATTTGTCTCTTCCAAGAAATGCTTTCGCGTTCCATTTTCCATACAAAATCTTTCATGCTACTTATAAGATCATTGACCAACACCAAGTCTTCTCTGGCTTGCTGGCAATCTTCACTGACATGCTTCTGAGAAGCAGAAAGAAGCTGTTCCGCAATCTTAACTGGTGTTTCGAGCTTAAGCTTCATCCTCTCAATCCCTGTACTTGTTGACCCATCTAAAAGGCTGTACAAGTACTTTTCAAGATCAGAGAAGTCACTGGCTCCCTGATACGATGCATTCATAGATTTTTCTTGTTCATACTGTCCCAGAACACTGGAAGGAGCAGAGAGCTTTGCTTCAAGAGCACTTCTTGCTGATACAGGGAAAAGCGTCACCTGTTCAGTATTCAGCACCTTCTTTGCGTTTTCTTTGATAAATGTAATAGCTTCCTTAAGCTGCATTGATAACACAAAAATTTAATCAGAGAAACCTCTAGCATAAAGTTTGTGAGCGCATCCTCCTTTTTCCCCATAATAAGGTAATCATTTTTTGACTTGATATAAACAATTAACTCTAAGAAAAAGATTTTGACCTCTTCTGCATTTTGATAAAGGTCAGACTTATTCAGCACAAACACAACTTTTTTCTTCCACTGTTGAATGTAGCGAAGAAAAGTAACCTGAAAGGCAACACTAGTGGATTAAAATCTTTGTTATAGGGTAAACAGGAAGAAATAAGGTGTGAAAGAAAAAAGAATAGCAAAACGATAATAAGAGGAACTACACATATACATGAACTCCTGCTTAGCAATATAGCTAAAGCAAGTTAAATGTGTGAATTGCTGCATAATAAATATAAGGGAATGATCAAGGAACAAAATAAATGAGAAGGGGCGATATTATATATAAATTAATGAAGTGTCAACTGTCAAGAGTTTCATACTGAATATCCATTATAAATATAAAAATACTGAGTGTCCATTATAAATATAGTATCACAAAGTAAAACCGGCTGAAAACTCTGGTCTGTTAAGTGGCTGTACGGCTCAATGGATTTTAACAACGTAGTAACAAACTGAGCCCCTGTATGGTTTTGGTAAAAAAAAAATATCAAATTTTTAGTGGATTTTGATAAAAGTTCATGAAATGTGTGGTTGAAGAATTGATTAAAGTTCAGGGTTCATGAAATTTGTGGTTGAAAATGGATTTTACAAAATGGGGACCAAACGGGGCTGAGTAAACCCTCATCAACTTTGTTGAGACGTGAAAACATGTGGTTGGATGATTTATTTAGGCGCTGATAGAACATTAGGCTTGTAAAACAGTTCACGGGCGTTGGGAGTTTCAGGGGTGAATAACTAAACATCACTCTAATCAACCCAAAACAATTCATTTCCCACTCCATAAAGAATCCTCAATCAAATAACTTATCACAAATCAAAGATCTCCAGTTTACAACTCCAAAGAAAATATTCTCTTCTCGACAACAGTAGATAAAAGATGAATGAGAATAGAAAGTATCCAAAGGCATTGTTGTACTAACAGTGGCAACTAGATCGTACCTCACTTTCAGTCAACGGCCGATCGGCAGAGATAACAAAAAGAATTAAATCTGCACGGGGCACAAATTCCTCTGTGAGGCGTTGTTGCCTTTGAAGAATCACATTTGTTCCAGGCGTATCAGCAATTATCATCTGCTTGGGGTAGAAGAAATGAGAAAATTATGTGAGATAGTTTAGCCATGTATGTAATCATCTTTGTATATTGTTCACATGCAAGAATAGTGGATGATAATCAGGATGATGATAGTGTTCATGATAATTTTGACACATGAAGGTATACTGGAAATAGATTTTTCTCATAGAAACATGACTAATTTGCAGTGGAAATTTGGAGTTAGTGATTGAAAAAAAAAAAAAAAAAGGAGGAAAAAAAAATAAAATAAAAAAAAATAATTTAAAAAAATAAAAATAAAATAAATAAATAATAATATAAAAAAAACAAAAAAAAAGATGGGCAGAACAAA
>CAIGRK010213778.1:0-12724 GCA_903798315.1 Fraxinus greggii
TCCCAACTCGACCTCAACATTAACATTCGTTACTTGATATGATACTGAACAAGGAAAAAATATAAAATTCTAAAGCACAAATTCACACAAAATCTTGTGTGCAATTTCATTATTACCTTGGTTGGAGCGATAAAAAACCATATTATTAAAAAAAAAAAAAATCAGTACAAAGAGTAATGCTTGAATCGAAAGTATTGTTCTTGTAAGAATACAAGTAATATCGTTATGTATAATATTATTTATCATTATAATGATAGAATATTGGTGATGTGATAATACATTATTCTTTATAAAATTAAACTATTCAATCTCTCTTTCTTTCCTTTTATAAAAATTGTATGGTTCAATCTCATTATTTTCTGTAGATTATCACTTATATTTCATTAGAAGGATAATTATCATTCTATCTTTAGTCCAATTCCTAAGGCACGTGGCCCGCATGCGATTCTTGATATTATATAAATAGTGATCTGCATCTATTTTTCTTGAAATATCCATTCTTGACCACCACACATCACCGTATGGCTTCTCTTCTAACCGGCGGAATTTCACCTTTTTGTTCAAAACCCATTTTAGAACCCTTTAAAGGGTCCCTGTTTCACCAATTTCCCAAATCATCCAGCCTCAGAAACCCGCGTCCAAGAACTTTCTTGAAGATTAGGGCTGACGTCGGCTATGAATCCAATACTACAATTGAGTCGCCAGGTAAGAAATCATCGGTCTCTGACTCAGATGATGATGACCCACTTCATAAATTCTTGAAAAGAGACTATAAGTGGGGTTTTAATGAAGAGATTGACTCCTTTACGATTCCTAAGGGGTTGTCTGAGGAAACAGTTAGGTTAATTTCTTCTAGGAAAAACGAGCCTGATTGGATGCTTGAGTTCAGATTAAAGTCTTATCAGAAGTTTGTCAATATGAAAGAGCCCAAATGGTCAGATAATCAGTACCCAGAATTTGATTTTCAGGATATTTGTTATTATTCAGAGCCCAAGAAGAAGCCTACTTTGAGTAGTCTCGATGAGGCTGACCCTGAGCTGGTTAAGTATTTTGATAAGCTTGGGGTGCCTTTGAATGAAAGGAATAGACTGGCTAATGTCGCGGTTGATGCTGTTCTTGATAGCGTTTCAATTGCTACTACGCATAGGAAGACCTTGGAGAAAGCCGGTGTGATTTTTTGTTCAATTTCTGAGGCTATTAGAGAGCATCCAGAGTTAGTTAGGAAATATTTGGGTAGGGTCGTACCCCCTGAGGATAATTTTTATGCCTCTTTGAATTCAGCTGTATTCAGTGATGGGTCATTTGTGTATATACCAAAAAATACAAAGTGTCCTATGCAAATATCAACCTATTTTAGGATAAATGCGATGGAGACGGGGCAGTTTGAGAGGACATTGATCGTTGCAGATGAAGGAAGTTTCGTAGAGTATTTGGAGGGGTGTACTGCACCTTCTTATGATACGAACCAATTGCACGCTGCAGTGGTGGAGTTGTATTGCCATGAGGGTGCTGAGATCAAGTATTCCACGGTTCAGAATTGGTATGCAGGTGATGAGGAAGGGAAAGGTGGTATCTATAATTTTGTTACAAAGAGGGGGCTTTGTGCTGGGCCTAGGTCTAAGATATCATGGACACAAGTGGAGACTGGGTCAGCCATCACTTGGAAATACCCAAGTGTTATTTTAGAGGGTGATGAATCTGTTGGTGAGTTCTATTCTGTGGCATTGACCAATAATTATCAGCAGGCTGACACGGGAACAAAGATGATACACAAGGGGAAGAATACTAGAAGTAGGATAATATCGAAAGGTATTTCAGCTGGACATTCAAGAAATTGTTATAGAGGTCTGGTTCAGGTATTGTCCAATGCGAACAATGCTCGAAATTCTTCGCAGTGTGATTCAATGCTCATTGGCGATAATGCTGCTGCTAACACTTATCCATACATTCAGGTATATTTATTTGAACCTGTTTCTCACTTCTTGCTGCTTGGTAATATTTCAATCTTATCTTTCTTGATTATATGCCTGAGTTTTCAAATTTTAATTCAAAGCCCGGCATTCTCTTGATCAGAGGCTCTGTGATCAAAGATAGCTGTAGTATTATCCTTGGTAGTTTGACTCTGGCCGTGTAAAGTTTACTTCTGTAAGCTGTATTTTTCTAGATAATGTTTCCTCTTTTGCCCTTTAGGGATAAACTGGTTGAAGGACCTCTTTAAGATTGTTTGCCTTTTGAGTGCACAGTGCGGAACTATGTTCATTTTAATATCTACACTTGAAGCTTTATTAATTCATTTGACTCATGTTATGCATCATGAAAATAGCATATGGCTCAAATCATGACCAGTAAATATTTTATTGGTAAGTGTTCTTGTTGACAAGACACGATCAAAACATATCGGTAGTTTATTCTTTTTGAAGCCTCATGGATGAATACTTCTCTATACATATGCATACATAGAAAGAGGGAGGATGACTTTTGATTGATCAATCCGTATCACTTATTAGGATGTTTTATTCTCATTAGTAATTAATGATGTATCATAGTTGCTGTTGTTTCTGCATTCATTTAAAATGTAGCTTCTTTCTATGTAAAACGTTGGATGCCAGAGGAATCAAAGGCATAAGAATCTTGATATGGGGTTCTTGGTATGTGTTTTTTTCACGCAGTATTAGATAGAAGTGGAAAGCATACATTATAAAATTTGAAATTTTTTCTTCTTTAATAGTGTCCTATTAAACATGCCCTTATTGTAAAAAAGTATATTCCAGACTTCTGGTTGCTAACAATGAACTTTTGTTCTCGAAACAGACGAAAAATCCCACTTCCCGTATTGAACATGAAGCCACGACTTCCAAAATTGGTGAAGATCAGTTATTTTACTTCCAGCAGAGAGGTATTGACTATGAGAAAGCTATGGCAGCCATGATTTCTGGGTTTTGTCGGGATGTCTTCAATGAATTGCCTGATGAATTTGGGGCTGAAGTAAACCAGCTTATGAGTTTGAAGCTTGAAGGATCTGTTGGTTAAACTGTAATTATAATAAGGCTGTATTGCGTGGAAACTTGTATTTCTCTTTATAAGTTTTGATCTTTAAAATTTACTATCTCTCGAGATAGATTTCCCAGAAGACAAACATACAAAATTTGTAAATGCGTAAACAATGATACTTGTGTTGATTGTGAATTTCTCCGTACCGTTGAGTGCAGCATAAAAAATGAGGTTCGTTGTATAATTATTTATTTCTAGTCTGTGGACTTTAGAAAATGTAACTTCTGCAATTCTATGTTGGATAGTACACTGTTCATTTTATCCAGTATATTTTTTTCAATGATTGTGTAGTCGTTCAGTGGAGAATCGGTCATTACTGATAATTTACTGAGTCATGCTTGAAATTGAAATTTCAGTACTTCAGCATTGTTTTTAGTTGAACTAAAGAATGAACTTGGTGCTGGCTCCCTTTTTCGACTTGCAAGAGATCGGTACACCGTTTTTGGTTGGAAGGTTGTAGATTTATAGGTATGAGCGCTATCTTGATTTAACTGCTGATGGGGTTTGCCTATTTTAAGGGTTAAAGTGTCTTCTTATGAAGTTGAGAAAGTTCTCAATTTCAGGCTTTGGATTCTTTGAAATCTTCTTTTCTATTAACTATTAAGCTTTACAAAAGGTGGTGGTTGATGAGTTGTAGATCGGTTTTATATTTTTCTGAATTTGACATGAAGTTTGGAATGGTCAGGTCTGAGTTGCTTGCTTTTTCACATTTTTTTCCTTTGGTTTTAGATTCTTAAATGATTTTCCTGTTCTTAGGCTTTAGCTTATTTAAATGGCAATGTTATTGACTACTATAGTTCAGCAAAGGGGTGCTAAGGTTGTAACAGAGAGGGCAATAGGTCGCACAGGCTACGGGTTTGTGATGTTCGGTGTTGAAAGTGAACAGTTACAAGCCATGACTGAGATGAATGGAAGGTTTTGTTCCACCAGGCCCATGCAAGTAGGTCCTGCTTCTAACAAGCGAAAGTGGGGGTTCAGACAAAAGGTATGATTAACCCTCGGATGTTAACTCCTAGCATATTTGACTGCTATTGCAGCAACAAAAATAATTTATACCTGCTAACCATCGTCTCTTTTTTGTTCTCATTTGTATGATGTGCATTTTCCCCCTGAATTTGGCAGTTTCATTGTATTGTATTGTTCGTTTTTTATTTTGTTCCGAAATATTATGGAGTTCTTGTGTCTCTTCATTAAACAATGCTCTTATATTTGCTTTCTTTCAGTTATGAATTATTGAAGATAAAACATCCTTCCAGTGCTTCAACTATTTTTGGTTTTAAAATATTTAAACTTGCATGATCCCTTAAAACACTGGTTGTCTCAAAGCAGGGTGTAAGGAGGCTCTATCATAACCCATTTAGTGCCTGGTCATGTGTAGGTCTGTTGGTTACTTCTGCTTGCCCATGCGTGTTCCTGTCTGGTGTTGGCTCTGTTTTTGAATATGATGTTTTTCAATTCTGTATCTCAGGCGTTTGAGTGGATTTGTACACATGTACCTTTCGTCTATGTAGACCATTATCCTGTGTTAGTGGCATGATGCCCACACATGTATAATGGTATAAAGAGATTATGTATATTAGTGAAATGTGATGCATCATACATATTAGCCAAGAGACCATGGAGGGACTCTCACTTGATCTTTTCTAGGATTCCTTATTCAGTTAATGAAACTGGGAAGCAAATACCTGTATCTCTACAAGTATGCTTCTAATTTACAGCTTCGGGTTTGGTTACTTGTGCTTGCCCATACGTGCTCCTGACTGGACAGTAGAGAGTGTTGGCTCTGTTTTGATAGAATTTGTTGCTGCATTATCAAGCATCAATCTAGAAACTGTCAAAATCTCATTGAATATTGGATTATGTTGTACCGTGTCACAGATTATGCTAAGCATGATAGCAGTATGAAAATAGAATATTAAAAAAGAATACAGGCAGCAGTTTATCATTCCCCTTTTTCTACATTTATGAGTATCGCCTTCTCTTTCATATACGCTAATCACATTTGCAAATTCGTACCGAACTTCTCAAGGAAGTCAAGAGTTAGGATGATCCAACGAACACGACCATCGGTGTATTTATCATCAATCTCTTTATTCAGTCTATTTTGGTAATATATGCTTACCAACTTATGATACTGAAGGGTGGCAACCTTCAGTGCCAGAATTCAATTCTTAGTGAATAATGGGACGGTTGGCTTCTGGATGCTAACAAATTATTGGGTTTCATGCGTTATTTCCGGATGAGATAAAACATTTAATTTGGTGATCAAATGCTTTTACTGTGCTGGATATCTTGAAATGTTGACGAGAGTTTTTACGCCTTTTGCCATGAGCTGAAGTCCATTGCTGAATTACCTTGGACAGATGATCGATGCTCTCTTTACATTTGTAACTAAAATGTCAACACCATGTCGACTTTCTGCATTCCATCTAAATGTTGATGCACGTGTAAATGAGACGGATTACTGTTGCGTCTTGTTTCATCTAAATTAGTTTATGTATATATGAATGACCTTTCTCTTTTGGTCGCAATAGGGCGGAGTTAGAATTTTAGAGTTGTGAGGTCAAATTTCACAATTTTAATTGTGGTAGCAAAATTGAAAACTATTAAGGAATTTTTTTAAAATCTCGGAGAATGTTGTGCAAAATTTTGGATTTAAATTTAGTGTGGAGGTAGATGATCTCATCGCCCCAATGCAGATCCGCACATGGCTTGCAGATGTTATATTTTTGATATATCGACATTAGAGATGCGTGTCTATCCGGTGGACAGGAAATGGGAAAATGAGTTTTGTTTTGCAGTGAAAGAGATTAACTAATTGAGCTATATCTAGTTTAGATGGTAAGATAAGATATATTATGTCGAACTGTCATGTCCATTACTTTTTCACTCGTTTGAATATTTGTTAAATTTTATGTATAAGATTGTTAATAAAAATAAAAATTTAAAAAAATGAATTTATTGTACAACTTATTTTGGTGTGAGTTTTGATCAAATTTTCATATCTTCCATGTTTGGTATGATGTATGTATAGTACAACATTGGATCACATGTCGGTCTCATACCCTACGTTTCACAAATTTCCTTGTCCTACCGTTGTTAAAATATGGGATAATTAGGCCCAATATGGCCCATTAATTAGTAAATTGATTTATACTCTTTCAACTTTTAACCGAATAATATACGCTCATCAATACAAATGACCAAATTATTGATTGCGCTACGGGAGAGCCTGAGGCCCTCAATCTTTTCTTTTTATATGACTCTAGTGTTCGAGTTTCGCCCGATTAATCTTGAGGAGTGGCAGTCTTCCGCTCTGGTTCGCCACCCAAGTAAATTTGAATGCAGTCACAGCTCATACACACTTGGGCCGAAGATTAGGGAAGTCGTTCTCCTCCATGTGGACATCTCTTTACGACGTGTGGACAGGATCCCCAAAAGAACAACAAAGCGCACCATAACTTTGTTATCGAACATTTGTCTTCCAACATAAATGTTGCCTTCCAATTGTCGTGGGGATTTGAACATCTGATACTCTGTAGAGAACCCTCGCATTTTACCACTACGTCATGCCCGTGGGGACACCCGAGGCCCTCAATCTTGGTTGTATGGGGGAGGCGGTGCAGAAACGGATGACCTGGGTGAGGGAACTTCCAGAAGTGCATTTGTCGAATTTAAGAAAAATAGAGTTTCAGATTCGAGATTGAGTCAACACTCTGGAGAAAAAAGCTAGGGATTTTGAGGACTCGAATTTGGAATGCGAGGGTGAAATTGAGTTGTAGAGAGAAATGATCCTATTGTAATTGTTATTTTGTCCGATTTGAAAAGAAAGGAACTTAGTGATAAAACAAAGAGAGCAAACATGGTTGTGGATTCACCCATGAAGAAAAGCATTGCTGAAAAAGGTGAAGTGCCTAAAAATGATGAAAGCAATGAAGATAGTAAAAATGGTGATTTGCAAAAGGATGATGATGATAATAATAATAATAATAATAATAAATTGCAAAACTGGAAAAGTTAGTGAATTCGATGCTATCAAGGTCAACAGAGGTGAAAAACCTTGTAAAAATGGCGATAGAAATATACATCTAGATAGAGCTAAGAATGCGGTGGAAATTGAGAAGTTCAACTACCCTCTTATATTGATAGGAGGAACAAGAAAGAAAGAGTTGGTGGAGTTTTCAATTTTCTTAATTTTTTGTCACTTTTTTATTTCTCACCTTTTTTTTTTTTAGCTTTTTTGTCACTTTTTGTGTTTTGAAGATATTTATCAATTTTTTAAAGTTGTTTGTCACTTTTTTTAATTGTCACCTTTTTCTAGCTATTTTTTTTTTTCACTTTTTGAGTTTTGAAGATATATATTACTTTTCTGAATATTATATTTAATAAAAGTGATATTGTTTGTCATCTTTTTAATAAAAATGTGACACTTAACATAAAAAGAGACATTATAGTGACATTGTATCGCTTAATCTTATAAAGCATTTTTTACTCTTTTTTTTTGTCACTTTCTTGAGTGACAAACGTCACTTCTTAATAAAAGTATGTCGCTTTTTAAAGTGACACTTAACTTAAAAAAGTAATAACCTTTTTATTAGTGACACTTAACTTTAAAAAAATGACGCTTAATTTTACGTATTACTTTTTACTTCCAAAATATTTTTCCTATGTTCCTGTCTTTTTTTGAGTTTGTGTCATTTTTAATGTTGTCGCTTTTCTTTCTTTTTTTTTTAAAATTTCTATCACTTTTTTAGGCGACAAACATCACTATTTATTAAAAGTAATATTGTATGTCATTTTTTAATAAAAAAGTGATACTTAATTTCGAAGAGTGACGTTTAATATATTTTACTTTCAAAATACTTTTAACGAGAATTTTTTAAAAGAATACTAATATTAAGGATATTTTTGTAAGTTGACCTCAAACTATTCTCATCAAATTTCACACACGTGGATGTCTTTATCGTATTTAAGCTTGGGCACTTAAATTTGATCCATGGTGTGTGGTTGCAACCACTTAAATTTAATCCATGGTGTGTGGTTGCAACTTTAACTAGACTCTTTCGTCCGAAGTTTGAAGGTAATGGAAAAACGAATTGTAATAATATATACTTTCAAGGGTTACTT
The DNA here is from genome assembly GCA_903798315.1 of Fraxinus greggii. Classification (NCBI taxonomy): domain Eukaryota; kingdom Viridiplantae; phylum Streptophyta; class Magnoliopsida; order Lamiales; family Oleaceae; genus Fraxinus; species Fraxinus greggii. Next base: position 8,179 of record CAIGRK010213778.1, read on the forward strand.
GATGACTTTCTAGTTTTTTCTATCTATATTTGATACAATGAACTAGACTTGTTAATGTTTGGTAGAGGTTAAGGGCTTGTTCGATAGTGATTAAAATCCAATTAAAATTGAAAATATAGCCATTGTTGAGTCCCACTCGTCTAATAAAAGTCAATAATAACGGCTGGTTTTTCAATTTTAATCTCTACCAAATACGCTCTAATATTTAAATTTTTATTAAAGGCTATTGTGGACTGGAATGCTTTAATATTAATTTGTTGTGAAAAGATAAGAGATTATAGCCACAATATAAAGTAATTGATCACAAGAATATAGTTATTTGCAGAGAATGTAGATTTTATTATAATATTGAGAGAGAATACAAAGATTATGTGTTTATGATTTGTCTAACTTAATCTAAAATATAATGAAGAGCTAAATAAATATAGGGAACAAATAGGAGATGTAGAGACCCTTATAGTAGAGTTCTAGTTAAAGTAAAATGCCAAAAACGGAGTCTAAAACTGAAAAGGATAGAAAAAATGGCGTAGGGGCGAAATAGATGGGCGGCGGCGCATCGCCCCTAGCCAAAATTGCCATGGTGCCGCAGTGCCCACTTTCGGTCCTTTACTCCAAAAATCTTGATTTTTTCCACCCAATGTCTTCTTCATGTCCAATACAAATTTCTACTCCCAATGGGCTTTCAAATAGAACTTCAATTAAAAGTTGTCATATAAACTTGAATATGATTCAACAATTGCATTCCAAATAGAATTCTTAATGTACACTTTAATTAGAACTCTCAATTATTTTCAACAAAGAATTCGGGTCATATCTAAATTCTAACACATAGCTATCCCCGTTTAACCGAAAGTTCAAATGTGGTACTTATGTTATATGTTGCCATTAAGTTGGATGGGAGCTGTAACATAATGAGCCTGCTGGTCAAGGCACGCCACACAGAATTTGTAGTCTATAGACACCCACTAATTGCTTGTTCGCTTTCTAAATGACTATTCAAGTAATGTCCATTGCTTACACATATCCCGAACCCCTAATTTTTTACGTTAGACCATGGGTTTAACTCCTTTCTTAGATCCTCAACATCCTCGAGAAGACCGCATAATCTATAATCAAATTTGGAGGAGTTTTAATATCCCTAGCTGCAGGTAGAGTGGGATTCATGAGGTGGCTCTCACTCACTTAGTTCTCACACTTATGACGGGTATCCATTCTGATACCAGTCAATCCTGCATCAACAGATTGTGTAGTCTATAAACACCCACCAGTTGATTTATCTTCTTCTATAAGTGCTCAAGTCGATGTCTATGAGTTACACAACGAACCATATTTCGATTTATAGCCACTGTTGCTTTATATCAAGTATGGAGCTTGTACGAGGATATGATAACTCTTCAGTTCTAATTTATATGTATCCACTTGTGTACTTCTTTTGGCAGTAGATAATCTAATTGGTAGGAGCAAGTGGGTTGCAGAATCCATGTCGCATGCAAACAGACTCAAGAAATGTTTCTATAAGTGCTCAAGTGGATGTTTACGAGTTGCACAACAGACCATGTATTCGAGTCATACACAACCACTATAGCTTTATATCAATAAATGACTCAGTGCTGCAGAATCCATGTCACATGCAAACTGACTCAAGAAATGTTTCAAATCACATCATAGCCACACTAGCTGCTCTCCTCCTTGTAATCATGGACTTCTGATGGCATAAGCCTTGGGTTGGATGTGGGATGTGGGAAGTTCTAGGAAATCTCACACTGAGGTTGATATGATGGAATTCATAGTGGAATTTGGATGTGAACTGGTTACTTGTTGTACTTTTCTTAGAATTTCAGATCTGCTGAATGTTTTTTCACGTGTTCCATAAATTTTCTTTATGTGAGTGAGGCTGTGAGGGAGGGGGAAGGAAGAGAGAAAGATATTGTGAGAGGGAGATGGAATGAACAAGAATGACTATATCAGAAAAAAATTATTTGGGATCTTGGGGATGGTGAAGTAGGTGGTGATTAGCCAAGTAGCCAGAGGAGGTTCTATTTAGATGATACCAAAAATGTTTGCATATGGTTGGATGATGGTGGAGAGACAACTTTATCTGGTCTTGCCACTCCTCTTTCCCATTCATGTTGTTTTTATTTGTTTGGAACATTTTAATGACTTTTCTTGAGCAAAGTTCTCCTTTTGAACCCTGAAATCTAAATTGAACATATGTTGTAAGCAAGCCAACAGGTTCAACCCTTTTTAGAGTCAAAGGGCCTATGTGAAACCTTTCAAAAAATTCAATGGCTGCCAGTATTTTAACTTTTGATAACCATGTGAACTGAGGTGATGACAAGCTACAGAAATTATTCATGGTTCCACATACTTGATGGCTATACCACACAAATAGAATAAAGTTGACGCTATTTGGGTAATATAAATATTAGGTATTGCACGAATGATAAATGCTTAACACGTGCATGGTGTTTACTTATTATAAACAAAGACGATGGCGTTAAAATGTCTTCTAACAATTAGCAGCTTTGGGGAAGTGCTAAATGGGAGAAGGTTGAATTTTGTAAAAGAGCTGGTTTGAATACAGTCCTGCTAAACTTCAGCTAATTTTGTCCAGTTTTAATATCTGTCCCCATTTTACTTGTTTCATTTTTATCAAGCCCTCACAACTTGTAATCATTTTGTTTTCTGCAGCTATTCGTAATCTTGTCGTGTACCATTGCAATCGGAACCAATATAAGCCAATTCATCTGCATCGGCAGATTCACAGCAGTGTCATTTCAAGTGCTTGGTCATATGAAGACCATTCTTATCTTAACAGTAGGATTTTTGTTCTTCGGAAAAGAGGGACTAAATCTTCAAGTGGTTTTGGGAATGATTGTTGCAGTGATGGGCATGATCTGGTATGGCCACGCCTCATCTCTGCCTGGAGGTAAAGAGCAACGCCAATCTCTGTCTATCAACAGACCGGAAAAAGATGACATGTTACTAAAATCCAACAAGCTTGATGAGGTCTAGTGACTAAATCTTGAAAATAATAGTAAAATGAAGATAAAAGCTTCTAGTTTAGCAGATTTTCAGTTTTCATTTACTGCTAAAGTGAGGTTCATGTTACTTACCTAAATGTTTATTTTCTATATGAACAACTTTTTAAGTTCTGTGCAATTACCCTTATGGAATTTACCATCCAAGAAGATAATAGCTAGTAAAACATTTATTTTCAGGTTGACTATGCTATACTTGAAGCTGTCTTTTATGCATACCTACTCCTATTTGATCTGTGCTAGTTATGTTTTCCGAAGCTCCATTACACATAACACATAGAGGACAAGACCAGACGATACTAAAAAAGAAAAAGTTAAAATCTTTTGTGCCTAAACATGTTTTCGTTATACCTTCATTGCATAGTAAATGCTCTTATTTGACTATGGAAATTGGATCGTGCGAAGAACTCTATGCACTATGACTTTGAGGAAGGGAAAAAACAGAACTGGTATCTGGAAACAGGGAAATGATGCGCGCATGCAAACTGCAAATTGGTGATTAATGATGGTGGCATCTTGAATATCAAGGGCTCAATGATGAAATATAAAGCCTAAGATATGCATACATACGTTTCGTATCTAAAACCGCATCTTATTTCATCAGATCCGCGGTGTGATAGGGTTCCGAAGGATGAACTAGATGTGGACAGTTCCAATAAAATTTAGTTCTTAAATAAAAATAATAATTTCTTGATTTATTTCGTTTATTCCATAATTGAATACATGATGATATATGTTACACCATGATTTTTAATCGGAATAAAATTTTGAAGAAATGGCATCTACTCTATCAATAATGGGGATGGGTCTGATGTATTATAAGACTAATTCCAATGGATTGGATCAAAATCAGTTCTTGGATGAGGTCATGGATGAATCGAAAAAGAAATAACGGTTCTACTTTCACGATAAGAAAGGGAACGAGTGATATAGACACGCACATGCACGCACACGTGTATTCCTAACTTGTACACAAAATCCACCAAGAAAACCGAACGTGCAAGCTATCAAATGTTTGAAGAAGTTAATAACAAAATGATTTTGTTCCATAAATTGAAATTACAAGAGGAGGTTGGTGAAGAGATAGCTGCATTTGGACCCTACTTGTTTCCATGCAAACCAGCTAATTCCAGCCTAGAAATTCAAGAAACTCCCAAAGATAAATAATTTTACATGTCCAATTAGAATTTTGTAAAACAAAATCTGAAACATTTTTTTTTAAAGATAAAAAAACCCTTGCTTCCTTTACCAATATCTAATATTGGTATAAATATCCGAAGATTCAAGGCTAATAAATTAAATAATGCACGTTACGTTAAACTTTGGACCTAATTGGCCAGTTTTTGTACAAAGAATTATGTTTTTAAGAAAACTGTTAAACAAAGAAGAATATGTATCTTGTATGGCATATTTGGCCCACAAATTCACACACCAACCAACATGGGCACAAGTTCGTTAAATGGGCTTTTCCATCTTGTCACAAGCCCCCCACCCCCCCCCCCCCC
>CAIGRK010213844.1:0-10066 GCA_903798315.1 Fraxinus greggii
ATATTTTGTATTTAATAAAAATCTTAGTAGGAATATAATTACCCTACCATTTGGTATTTCATTTTTTTTGAACTTACGTATTATGAGGATTCATATGTAACTACCCATTAAAACAACTTTTAAATAAGGATAAATATAATACTTAAATATATTATTTAGTTGTTAGGATATGTATGAAACAATCATATGAAACAATCATTTAAATAAGATAATATGAATGTTATTTTTTTAAACTGATAATTCAATCGAGAAAGAAACTCAAGTTATATTTTTATAATAAAAATTAATATAATATTGAAAATATCAATTTAGGAAATTATTGACAGATGGAAAAGAAAAGGAATTTTTTAGTTTCATGTTGAATAAATTAACTTAATGTTATTAATTAATTATTAACAAAACTAAAATTAAATAAGGGTATATTGGGCATATATAACTAAATATGTAAGGAATTAATGTTATTAATTAATTATTAACAAAATTAAAATTAAATAAGGGCATATTAGGTATATAACTAAATTTGTACGAGTAAATTTGGTATTCAAAAGTTTTTCCTCAATTCTCCTTTCTAATATATTGTAGATAGGGGTGGGTGTGAGTTGGGTTGGGTCGATTTTTCCCCCAACCCAACCCAACCCAACCCATAGTTTGAGTTGGGTTGATCGGTCGACTGGTTCAGATTGATTTTTGCCCAGCCCTAGGGATTAGTTTTAATTCATAACTTGAGATTCAATGCAACCCGACCTCAATTTTGATTTTTTAATCCAACCAAGCTAATTAAACTTAAAAACTAACCAGAATCGATCGATTTGAGTTGATTTATCGATTTGGATTTTTTTTGCCCAGCCGTGAATCTCAATAGCTTCTCCACCAGGTGTTTTGTTACAAAACATAAAAGATAAGAAACGAATATAACCATTGTGAGGATTTTTGTTTTTGCTTTTGCTTTTGCTTTTGCTTTTTGTAGAAATCTTCTAGATGAAATTATCTTAATTAATGTTTGAAAATTAATTTATGATATAATTTTCTCTTCCGGAAGAGTTTCTAGAGGAAATCACATTTGACCAACTTCTCCCTAGATCATCGATAGTTCCGCTCCTAAGTCATCCACTAGGTTCTAAAATGAGCCGTCTTCTTTTTTTTTTCCAAAAGATTATGATTCGAGGAACGAATAACATTGTTTTTTAGGGAGAAAATGCATGGTTTTTAGACAGAAGTAACTGCCCACATTCTCATTCTCCTTCTCGTGTATCAAATCTATGCATCATGACATTTTTATCATTGATCACAACATTTCCATCCAATAAGTAGGTTTTTTCTTTGCCACTCTAAAATTGTTTTAACTAGAAGAAATATTTTTATAAAATTAATCAAACAACTCTAAATTGTTTTGTTGCCACGTATACCAAGATAAATGATGTAAATAAGGGTAATAAGTAATAATTTCAAAACGACAAAGTAAAAATAAATATGTTTAATAAAAAGAAGTAGCTGCATCAAATTCATTTAAGCACTGAATGGTTGATACACTCCAAAAGAGTAAATTTATAAGTTTGAGAACTTTGAATTGCTTATCTGGGCCAAGATGTATACTTACTGGACCTGAGGCCCAACCTCAACTATTTTACCGAATGGGCTCCGAAGACTTGTCGGAGACTAGGGCTTCAGAATAAAGCCCTATAAGCCCTATATAAATTCTCAAAAACCGATCGTTTACAATCCTGAATACCAAACCCTAGGCATTAGCTGCTCGCAGTGCCGTTCTCCCAAGGAGCAATACCAAACTAACAATGGTAAAATTTTCTCTAGAGTCTCGTTCATGGAGTCTTTATTGATTATCCTTTCAATTTTTTAAAAATAAATTTACCTCGTAATTTCAGTTTTATAGTTGATTATGCTTTGGTTTTGAAAATTGTAGACGTTCAAGAGAAGGAATGGAGGGAGGAACAAGCATGGTCGCGGACACGTTAATTTCATCCGCTGCTCCAACTGCGGAAAGTGCTGCCCGAAGGTGATTTTGGTTAAATTTGTTTTTATATATGTTCTGTTCGTGCAGAAAATTTGTAACTGCAACGGATTATTATAGGTAGTCTGTGTGTTAGAATAGATCTGTTAATGCCGGTGAATCACGTTGGCTATAATTTTCTTTATATGGGAAGATTTATCAGTGATGAATAATTTATAGTGAGGGAGCTTGGCTAGTGGATACTCTTAGGCAGGGTTTGTGAATGCTAATGTGACGGTTACTAATTACATAATGCCGAATAAAAATTCTTGAATGAATGCGCAAACTTTGATTTCTCTATGCACTTTCAAATTGTTTATATGATGTTTGAATAAAAATTTAGCCCCTTGCAGATTTTTGAACTATTTAGCTGTGCTTTTTGTATGCTAATACGTACATGTGATAGAATGCTAGATGAACTTATCTGATGAAAGAGATACCAGATAGAAATGACTGACTCTAGTACCTGATTGTTTTGAGATCAAGTTTTTTGCTTGTTAATGTAAATACATAGTTACATATAATTTATGAACTCTCTTTTCAGGGGCAGTATTTGATATAAAATACTATAGCGCCTTCAATTCGATTAAATAATACTGGAATAACTGTAATATAAATGAAAGATTAACCCCTAGCCATTTCAAATAGGGCTGCCAGAGGTCTTGAATCAATCAAGTGTTGGGTTTTACACAATTATATGATTTTTTTTTTATTTCGAAAAAGTTGGATGTCCTTGTCAAATTGAGGTACTTATAAAACCTGAGATTTACTTAGTTGTGTTTGTGATTCATCAAGTGGTTATACCTTTCCTAGGACAAAGCAATCAAAAGATTTCTTGTAAGGAATATTGTTGAGCAAGCTGCTGTAAGGGATGTCCAGGAAGCGTGTGCTTTTGATAGTAAGTTTTCAATGGTTAAAATGCTTTTTAGTTTTCTTCACTTGATCTTTTCACTCCTATTTATTTAAATTCACAAGAAACAACTCTTTTATAATTATGGACTTATAAAGCTTTTGTTGTTAAAATTTAGTGTACACCCTTCCCAAGCTGTACGTGAAGATGCTGTACTGTGTTTCATGTGCCATTCATTCCAAAGTTGTCAGGGTGCGATCGCGTACTGACAGGAGGAACCGTGAGCCTCCACAGCGATTCAGGCGCCCAAGGGTTAGTGGTTCCATCTTTAATTTCCCTCCTTGTCTTTTCAGCTGTTATTCTCTTTACTTTATTGTTGTTTTTACCCTTTGAAGACATTAACGTGCTATAGTTTCTATGGAGTATCATTTCTCATTGGTGGCTTTGTACAAATTTGTGAAAAGATTTCTGAAGAAAATAGGACCGAAAGAACCAAAAAAACTAGTATTTATTAATTTTGGTTAAACCATTGGAACTCTGGGTTTCAATCCCTGAGTGCCTGTCTGTTATGACTTGGAATTGGTTTAACCTTTCCATCCAAAGAACAGCTCCCCCACATCCACCCCATTTGCAAAGTAGGTTTTTCTTTCTTTTTTGGGCGGGGGAGGGGAGGGTTTGTTCGACTCCAACACGTAATATTCTCTTTTTGATGACTGCAATATCAATTTACTTTTGGAAACTGGAGGTTCTCCTGTACACATTTTTTGCCCCTTGTGTGCTCAACTCATGTTTCATGATTTCATCCCAACTGTTTGTGACATTGAGTTCCACTGGTTATATATGGTATTGTTTTTCCTCTTCTACAAGCCTGATTTCTCCTGTCTTATTATACAGGATGATATGCCAAAGGCAGGTCAAGCACCACGCCCAGGTGGACCACCAACTGCTGCCCGCCCTTGAAATCTTTGGGATCCTACTCATTTTTAGGCTTTGGAGCTTAGTTTTTCTCAGTATCGGTTATGGGATTTTATATATCATGCTTCTTCGGTGCCTCCTGGTTTTGACCTTTATTATCAAATTTAGTTTTATTGTATTGGAGCAATGTGGTTGTTTAATGTGCAACAGATGTTATGAATTATGCAAGAATTTCTCAGTTCTGTTTTTAAACTAAATGATTTTGTAGTCCAAAGAATATTACTTGCATCAGTTTTATTTTATTTCCCAGAGTTTCCTTTTTGGTTAGCTATTTGGTTGAATTGAGTATTTGATCTAAATGGATTGGATCAGTGATCGGTCCACTAATCTTTTAATATCAATCAGATCATAATTTCATAAAAATGCATTTCTACAAAAAAAAAAAATGTGAAAAAGCTGCAAATGGAATTGTACGTTATGCTATTTTACTTGTATGATGTTTCATCAAATCGTGAATATATGTTGTGGTAATGAAAGTGTTTGGTGGCCTAACATGATTGACCCAGGCTCAGTTCAGGCCGGTGACTGGCCCGATACATACAGCCCATCTAAAATAGTTAAGGCCGAGCTTGAATTGTTTTGTCAATGGATCCATGAGACCCAGCTTTATTTATATTTTTAATTTAAGGGCAGGAGGGGTGTGATTGTCATTTGCCCTTCATCCATCATGGTCTGCCGCTGGCACCGCACCACTCCCTGGCTGGTGGCGCACTTCATCTATCATCATCCATGCTCATACAGAGGTCACACAAAAACCAAAAAAGCAAGCATATAGGTTACAAGTGTGACTACGTTATCCAAACTGATTCTTGAGATAATGGGAGGTAAATTAAACAGTTGGTTGCTCTAATTTTCACAAAGATATTATGGAGAGGGGACACCTAATTGCAAACATGAAATCCCTATCTATCTAAATATGCTACTCTAGTTAAAGTTTCAAACTCAATCGGACCCGTTTGAGTCAAATTATTATATAATGAGAATGAAAAATAGAATCGTTATTGGGTCTCACACGAAAAATAGAAATTTAAAATTGATGGTTTGATGTGATGGATGACGATCATGTTTTTCATTTTTTGGATGAAAAATGAAAAACAAACAGAGCCTTTATAAAAACCCATAATATCAAGAAAGCGACTTTTACTTATAAATTTTCAAAACTCGTTCAATTTATTAATTTTATTGAAAAGATTTAATAGTATTATTTAATTGTCCCACTAAANTCCCTATCTATCTAAATATGCTACTCTAGTTAAAGTTTCAAACTCAATCGGACCCGTTTGAGTCAAATTATTATATAATGAGAATGAAAAATAGAATCGGTATTGGGTCGCACACGAAAAATAGAAATTCAAAATTGATGGTTTGATGTGATGGATGACGATCATGTTTTTCATTTTTTGGATGAAAAATGAAAAACAAACAGAGCCTTTATAAAAACCCATAATATCAAGAAAGCGACTTTTACTTATAAATTTTCAAAACTCGTTCAATTTATTAATTTTATTGAAAAGATTTAATAGTATTATTTAATTGTCCCACTAAATAATTCACGACAGTCTAGATGTTTTAGACATGTTTTTGGCAAAAATGTAGATAATTTTATGCAAATATTTGATAAAATGTTTCCATATGTTCATTTTTTAAATTACTAAAAAGTCATTAATCATGAAATGTGGTGTTTCTCACTTAGTTAGGCCTAATCGATATACATATAAAAACTAAGTTTGGTAATGTCAATAATATCCGGATGATTCTAGGGTATATAAAATGAAATTTTATTTGTCACCAATCTTTGTTTTGTTTAAATTTAGTCATCAAAGTTACTATTTTGTTTTAGTTACTTCACCAACATCAGACTTGACTTGACTTGAAATGCATTGAAACCATGAAGAAGGACTGAATCTACTAATTTCTTAAAGGTTGGGGACAAAAAATTGCAATGAAAATTGATTAGGGACAACATTGCAACTTTCATGGAAGGTTGTGGACTAAATACACAATTTACCCTCGTGTCAATCTAGTAAAAGTTAATAGAAGGAAAAATATTTAGATCTTCTGCACAAAAGTCAACCCAGGAATATGACTTCCACCAGCCACTACCGGCAGACGTGCTATGAAAAATCACTTATGAGAAAAAAAAAATTAATTCTATGTGAAAAATACTGCTTATAACAATAAAATTCACTTATAAGTGAAAAAATTGCTTAGATGTAAACATTTACATAAAGGTGAACTGGAAGCAAGAAAAAATACTTAACAAGTTAATAGTTAATTCTCATAAGTAAAAAAATATGTTTATAATTTTTTTTATTACTGTTTATATTGTCTAATTCGGTAGACGTAACACGAATTGTCTTGTTAGAACACACCACCTTAATCCTATCCGATCCGATCCTATCCTATCTTTAATACTCAAGGTTTTAATCATTGTTTTCTTGTCGATTAATCGCGAAATTTTCTTATTAACAACTATATATGTAAAATGAAAGGGAAGTGACTAACGTTGGATGGTTATATGTATTTGTTAATTTTTTATTTTTTTTTGACACTTAGTACAAAAAGAGATGAGTAATGAGATAGAATTACGATAATTGTATTTACGACACGTTTGACTTAAGGTATTAGATTGGATAAAGATTAATACATAATCCTTATCCGACATTTCATACATTTGATACCCGAACTGAATTAGGGTTTACGGTTTATTCTTCTTTAGCCAACCCTATGTTATGGATTTAGGCAGCATTATTATTCTCACCATTTTATTAAAAAAAAATTAGTTGAATTGAAATAAAATAATTCAGTTATAAGTAAAAATAAATAATGCTGAATGTTTACTTCGACAAAAAAAAGTGAAAATTTCATTTTCTAGTAAAAAAATCCGCAAAGCAAAAAAATAATTAAAAATAATAAAAGAATTGTGTATAAGATCACTTGAGCGAACGGTTCTTTTAGGTTTTGGTTAAGTTTTGAAGCGATCAAAAGGTAAATCATGTGGAACTAAATCAACGGTTTCAAAATCGTGATTTCGATTTGGTTAACTATTTTTTTTTTTTTTGGTTCAATAATGTATAATAACAAATCAAATTCTTTTTCAATCTTGTTTATTAGCGTCTAATACATTATAATACACACTTTATCAATGTCGTATCTTGCTTCTTGCTTCCTCTTCTTCTTCTTCGCATTTGTTACTTCTTCCGCTTCACAATTTCTTCGACATCACGTGTAGTATCTTTTCTTCAATTAGATCAATAACATAATTGTCATATTTCTTTTACAAAATATGCCCCCGTGTAGATTAAATTTAATTTTTTAATATATTTTGATAAATGTTAATATAACGTGTAATTGAAAGTTGGGGACCTTATGAAATATGTGATTAAAATTTTGACTTGAATTTTTAATTTAATTTACATGTTGGATGAGTTCCTTCATCGTAGTTTAATATCGTTTGGATTATCTGAATATAAATGAAAAAATATTATGCATGAATTAATTTTATACTTTTGTATTTATCACATATTTGACATTTATGAAGTGTATTTAATTTAGGAGGATGTTTAGTGTAGACTTTTATTATATTGGATAACTATACATTTATTCCTATTTAATTTTATGTAGCATTTGGTGTAATTAATTTTCGTATTAAATTAATCCAAGGTGTTTGCTCTTCTCTAGCCAACTAAATAAATTTGAGTGATATTGACAACCTCATGACATTAAATGATAGATTCATTTAAATGTAATATCATATAATTTATTTAATTGAACCATCGAGTGTCAAGTATGACCACCTAGACTAGTACTGGATAGCATTATTCGATAAATTTAAATGCTTTATGAGGTAGGTTTAGATCGGAGTATTTACCATGTTTTGAATTAGAAAAATATTAATTGATTGGAATGCATAAATTCACTTCTAATTAACTAAATTTAAGTTTAATTTAAATTAAAAATCTCAAGAAATCACTTAGAAGTAATACATTAATTTATAAGAAAAAAAATTATAAGTAAAAAGTATTTAAAGGTAGAAAAAAATTTATAAGTAAACTACCTATAAGATAAAAAGTAACTTATGAGTATCTAATTCTTAAGTATAAAAGTTTTAACTTATAAGTAAAACATATAAGAAAAAAATAATTATAGCTAATAAATAACTTAGAAATAATAATAATTAAAAAAAACTTATGCTACGCACAAGAAATATTACATATAAATAAAAAATTTGTAATATTTGTTATTATTTTTCATTGCTAAAATCTTATTCTAATATAGTGTAGCGTAAAATGTCATATTAGATTATACATTCCAATGCATCTTTATCATACATCCCACTTGTAAGTAATTTTTAGCCCATATGTATTTTTTATTTACAAGTGAAATTTTATTACTTATACGTATGTTTTTAGTTTTAAATGAATTTTATATTCATGAATGAATAATTTTTTACTTATAAGTAAACTTTATAGTTATATGGATTATTTAAAAGCAAATTTTTACATTAGAGTAACTTGTTAGGTTACAAGAAATTAATCTTTATTTATAAGTTCATTTTACTTTTAAGTAAACTTTCTATCTTTAAGCGAATTTTTACCTTTAAACTATTTTTTTTTACTTATAAATAAATCTATACAATATTTTTCATATTATTCATCACTTTTGTTACGAGAAATAAATAATACGATCTAAACTCTTCCATGGATAGGTATCTATGAGAAAATTAGTGGTTATATTGCCACGTTGTTTTTAATAAGCTGTGGTTCCATCTTAAAATATCAACCTTATTATGAGGAGTAGCTGAAACTCTTATAAATTGATCTATATTTTCATCATTATTCGATATGAAATTTTATCCCTTAACATGCCCCCGCAAGATGGTGGCTCGTTTGAGCAGATCAATCTTGAAATCCGTGTGATCAATTTTTTTGAGTCTTAATTGGATCAAATTGCTCGTTGGAGTTTAACGGGCTCTGATATCATGTTAAGAATTGAGGTTCCATCTTAAAAGCTCAACCTTATTCAAATAAAATGTTACCGCAACTTTGTTGTCTCTATAAATTTCACGTTTTAATATACATTCTTACGTTATATCAAGAAACGACGTATGATTCACAATTCATTCAAGTATTTCAATGCAAATGTTATTGCGTATTGCGTTACCTTTAATGAATTGCATTAGAAATCTTAGCAAATGCCACAAAAAAAATAAAAAATAAAATCAATCTTTGTATTCAAAACCTAAATAATTTTGCAATATTATTTGTGATTGAAATATTACTTAGCGCAATCTTTAGTTGATGAAGTTGGGCGTGGAGGACATGATATAGAATTTGAATTTCAAATCACTTAATATAATGACAAGTAATAGTGGCGGACCTGAGTTCAGTATTGATCCTACGATATGACAATTAAGTGAAAATGGTCACTTTTTCACTTTTTTTTTTTAATGAAAATTTGCTCACGGTTGATGTTTGGGCGTTTAGGTGACAATTAAGTGACGTTAAGTGTATACTTAACAAATTTTATGATTGTTTACAACTTCGTCAAACTCACATTCGGTTGGACTCACAATTTTCACTCACTTTTTATCAAAACATTTTGTAGGACTCAGTTTATAATCTAATAATTTTTTTTTATCAAACACGCTCTATAGGTGATTTGACCTCTTAAATGTAAGGATACAAGTCTCGTCAAAGAGGTACAATCACTTAATTTACACTTACAATTTCTTTTTCAAATAATTAGTATTATCTATTGATAATTATTTATTAGCTTGTCAAATTTTATTTTTTATCCAACGTTAGACAAATTCATAACTTTTACCTATTTTTACTCTCTTATTTTCACACATTTTGTATGACTCACATCTTATAATCTAATCAAAGCTTTACAAAACACGCTCCGAGTAAACGGACCTATTAAATGTAGAGATACAAGTACAATGTATTCAATCACTTTGTTAAGAAGAGGTTCAAAAGATTAGCCCAATATCAACAACAAAATATGCAAGAATAAAAACGAATAGAAACTGTAAAATGAAATTTCATTAAAACTTTATCCTAAGACAATAACACCCAAAATATAACAGTGCTTCCGTCAATGGAAGACCACCGTTCAAATGGAACAACACTAAGGTAAAAATGACAATATTTTGGCACTCAGATCGAAACCACAAAAGATCACAGTATCTCAGCCTTCCCTCATCAATTAACTGTTCACACAAGAACACAACA
>CAIGRK010213848.1:0-12135 GCA_903798315.1 Fraxinus greggii
GATACAAAAAATCAGCAACCATATTATAGCAAAAAACGTGACAGCAAAAATATCATGCTACACTCAACATTCCCCCTAGACATTTTTGCTGGAAACACCAAGACAATCTCTCAGTGTTTCGAACTTCCCTTTGCCTAACGACTTTGTTAATATATCAGCAAGTTGTTCATCTAATCTGCAATGCAACAGTTCAATCTCCTTCCTTTCTTGCGCCTCTCTGATTGAATGATACCTAATCTTAATATGTTTGGTTCTTCCATAAAACACATGGTTCCTAACCATTTCTACTGCAGACTGATTGTCACAATAAATGATAGTAGCTTCATCTTGTTTATGCTTTAAATCTTCTAGTGCTTTCCTTAGCCAAACAGCTTGATTGGTGGCCTTTGATGCAGCAATGTATTTAGCTTCAACTGTTGATTGAGGCACTATCTTTTGCTTCATCGAATTCTAGCAAATGATACGTGATCCCAAGTAGAATATATATCCAGATGTGCTCTTCATATCCTCAAGATACCCTGCCCAATCACTGTCTGTGAAGCCAATTAATTTCCAATTTTTAGACCTTTTGAACCAAATTCCTAAGTCCTCAGTTCCCTTGATGTATCTTAGAACTCTCTGGGCTGTTTGAAAATGTAATTCACTTGGCTCTTCTCTGAACCTTGATAGAATATTTGCAGCATATGTAACATCAAATCTGGTTGCGGTAAGATAGAGTAGACAGCCAACAATACTTCTATAGACTTTTGCTCTACAATTGCAGCATTACACCTTGCATAAATGTCTACTAAAGGCCTCATCTTTACTCTTCCATTGCCTGTGTCTGAATCATCACTAGGTTCCACCTCATCTTTACTGATTTTATCATCTCTGTTATGAGGAATTAGATTATTATTTTTTACTTTGACAAGTGAACTAACTTCCCAACTCCATATTGCATTTTCATCAACTTTAAGATCCCTGTTGCAGATTACCTTTTTTGACTGAGGATTGAACACCCTATATCCCTTGGTATTGTTGGGCAGTATCCAACTAATATCCCAACTTTAACCTTTTCACTTAACTTATCTCTCTTTGCATCAGGATTGTGAGTGTAACAAACACTCCCAAATGTGAGATATCTAGTTTGACATGATTCCAAGCTTCATATGTAGTTTTCTTCTCCAATGTTTTTGTAGGCAAACGGTTGAGGAGATAAACAGCAATGTTAACTACTTGAGCCCAGAACTCCTTGGGAACATTTTTCTCAATCAACAAACACCTTGCTATTTCCATTACAGTTCTATTTTTCCTCTCACTGACTCCATTCTGTTGAGGAGAATAGGGAATGGTTAGTTGATACTTAATACCTCCAGCTTTGTAGAAATTGTCAAATTTCCACAGCTATACTCGTTCCATTATCAGTTCTGACTTTCTTTATTTTGCAGCTACTTTCATTCTCTACCATTTTCTAGAATGTTTGAAACATAGCTGCAACTTCTGATTTAGCTTTCAAGAAATAAACCTAATACATTCTGGTTAAATCATCAATGAAGAGGATAAAGTATCTGCTGCCATTCAGTGTGGTGATTTTCATTGGACCACAGACATCTGAGTACACTAACTTAAGCTTATTGAAAGCCCTTTTTGATTGGTTCTTAGGGAATGGCAATCTTGTTTGCTTTCCAAGTTAACAGATATCACAGACACATGTATCATCAATGATTTTTGGCAAGTTTTCAACAAGATTAAAGTCACACATTTGCCTAAGTGAAGTATGGCCAGCATGACCAAATCATTTATGCCATAAAGAAGGCTCACTTTCTTCAGCTAGACATGCATGTGTAGTGATATTTTTCCAATCTATAGGAAAGCTTCTATTCTCCATTTGAACTGTTATTAACTCCTATCCATTTCCATCTAGTACAGTGCATGCTTTATCTTTAAACATCAAGACATGATTTTTCTCTAGCAATTGCCCTACACTAACTAGGTTTTGATCTATTTTAGGTACATATAAGACATCAGGTATATGTTTAATACCTATTGAAGTGTGAACAGCAATCACCCTTATGCCTTTCACTTCCACAAAATCTCCATTTCACACTTTAACTTCAGAACTGTAGGCTTTATTCAACTCAACAAAGATGCTGGAGTCTGCAGTCATGTGGTGAGTGTAACCACTATCCAATAACTAGGTTTCAACCTTGCTGCAGGCCTTGATAGCTGAGAACAGATGCTCATCTGGCATTTCATCTTGAATTTCTGCCATTTTTGCTTGCTACTGAGGTTGCTTTCACCTTTGTTTTTGCACACCTTTTCAATATAGCCAAATTGCTTGCAGCCTCTACTCTAAACTCCAGGCCTATACCAGCACCATTTTGGTAAATGCCCATTTCTTTTACAATGAGGACAAGGTGCAAACTTTTCCTCTTTGTTTCTAGTTTTACTACTTTCTAGTTCATTCTTTTCAGACTAAAATTTCTTCATTCCAAGGCTCGTTTGAGCTTTGCATTTACCCTTAACAAATAGAGCTCCTTCTATTTGTTCCTCTTGCCTCATTAGCCTCCTTTGTTCAGTTGGCCGCAGGGCATTAACCAACTCAGCCAAAGTTATAGATGACAGGTATCTAGAATTCTCCAGTGATGATATCTTGGCTTCAAAACTTTCAGGTACGCTTATTAAGACTTTTTCAAGCACTCTTTTATTAGGTAAATCATCTCCCAATAGCCTAATCTAGTTTACAAGCTTCATCAACCTATCTGCAAAATCCTTCACTACCTCAGTTTCTTTCATTTTCAAAGTCTCAAACTCTCTTCTCAAGTTGAGTACTTACATCTGCCTTGTCCGTTCATTTCCTTGAAATTCTTCTTTGAGTCTATCCCAAGCTTCTTTTGCTGTCTCACAAATCATTACTAGTGTGAAGGTGGCATCTGAAATGGCTGACTGGATGCAAGAGAGAGCTTTAAACTTTTTTGCAACATCCTCACCGTGTTGTTTGATTTGAGCAACTATGGGATTTGCTCTCAAAGGTGGAGGTTCAACCCCTGTTTCAGTTATCTTCCATAGATCATAAACTTTGAGGTAGGCTTTCATCTTTGTAGCCCAGAAGTTGTAGTTTTCTCCAGTGAAAGCAGAGGGTAGAGGTGCTGAGAAGCCAGTTGAAGCCATCTTTTTGCTATCAACTAAATATAACTTTGCTGATGGTTTCTTTTATCTGCTGCCCTTCTTCTTCTTCTTCTTCTTCTTCTTCTTCTTCTTCTTCCCTTTTTATGGTCCCCTTTCTAAGATCAAAGGGGCTCCGATACCATGAAGGATTGTAGGTTCGAAGAGAATGAAAAAAAAAATGTATATACTAGAAGAACCACACTTTTCATTGATACAAAGCTAAATATATATTTCTTACAAAACACATGATTGTCAACAACTTTCTACCTACTCCACTCTATCAAGTTGACAACAATATATAAGACCATACTTGAATAGCTTACAAAAAAGTTAAACTACCAACTATTTGTACTTAAATCACATGACTTTAGATACAAAAAATTAGCAACCATATGATAGCAAAAAACGTGACAGCCAAAGTGACAAACCAACTTCAANCTATTTGTACTTAAATCACATGACATTAGATACAAAAATTCAGCAACCATATGATAGCAAAAAACATGACAGCAAAAATGTCATGCTACACTCAACACTAACTCTGAAAAAATTGTAAATTTTCCAAGATCTGCATCTAAATTTGTTCAAATTTCCAAAAAAAAAGTTCAGTTGGAAAATCTTGTAAATAAAGGGTATCATTTGAAGACACATGAGCAGAAGTTTCAAACTGATTTTTTCTGGCTCTGCGAGGAGGCATTGTAAGAGGAAATATTATAAAGAGGATTAATCTAACGAAAGAAATAGTTTCTGCTGACTTTAAATAAATAAGAGTATAGATGAGCGAAAGGTGTAAGAAAGAACTCATGGATTCGCTCCATTTATTTAGAAAAAAAAGGGAAACAAGTTATCTCTAATAAAAATCTCACGAGTATGAATAGTAAAACTCTTCCAGCATTATTCGTGACTACTGAAAAATATACAGCACTCAACAGACGTGATATCTGAATGCATTATTTATGACAATTATACTTGACTTACCTAGAAATGAAGGTGATGTTGTCCAAATGCATAAAAAGAATCTTAGGGTCCGTTTAATTGCAAATGTGGAAAATGAGTGGAAAGAAAATGAATTTCAGATAACGTAATTGCCTAGAAATTGTTTTGTTGAGAATTGTTAATTAAGTGTGTTCGATTGGTATAATTTTCCACCCGAAAAATTTTAAATTTTAGAATTTTTTGTATTCGTTTGGCTTTATTTTACATGAAAATTGTCTATTAAAGTAATAATTTTTCTACAATTGGTTAAAAATTTGTTTCCATTGCCGAAAAGTAAAAAAAAAAAAAAGAAATATTATTTCCCTAAAAAATCATTTTTTCATCAAAATTTAGTGCTCGTTTGACTTTGTTTTACATGGAAATTGTCCATTAAAGTGATTTTTTTTTACAATTATTTATGAAATTTGTTTCCATTGAAAAAAATTAAAAAAATTAAAAAAATGAAATTCAGTTTTCCTACCAAAAGTGTGGAAAAATCAATTCATCAAAAAGTGTCAACTTAGTCGCGTGAACTGAATAGTTGGAAATCATTTTGCCTAGAAAAGAATGTTAATCAAACAAGTCAAAATCAAGAAGATGGAAATCAGTTTCCAAGTTCCATGGAAAAAAGATGAAAATCAAACACTACCTTAGTGAATTAAGTTGTCACGTGTAGAAAATAAAAGGTAGAATAGTTTATGGGAAAAAAGTGTCCATATTTCACCATTTTTAATAAAATTATTATAACTTATACATGGATAAGCAAAATGATTTATTTTTGAGCTCATAATTCATGATTTAAGAAGAGCTTTCATTCAAGATCCATGGTGAATTTTCAAAAAAATAAAAATAAAAAAGTAAAATTAAAAAAATTCGAGACGTGAGATTGATAGTTTATCATTATAGGAAATGTCACAAAGTTGAGATAATGACGTATTGCGATAATCAATCAACTGAACTAACTTGTAGAGACCCGGCGGAACAGTTGGCATGGGAGGCTAAACAAAACGGTAATAGGGCTACACCCTATACTACAGGAGAATGATTTCGACGTCTTAATTCACCAATTTTTGAAGGTTCAACCAATTTAATCCAGGCTGAAACTTGATTAAGACAATGGAAACGATGTTCAATTATAGTCATGTACCTGAAGAAGAAAAAGTTAATTACGCATCTTTTATGTTACGTGGAAGTATAGGACACTGGTGGGATACCCACCAATATCTTGAAGATGTGACAATGATGACCTGGAAAATATTTTGTCAATTATTTCAAAATAAATACATCTTAACTGGAAGATGTGACTATGAATTAGTTCGGGTTGTGCTCTTGCGATCAATTGTGCAGCCGGTCCAATCGATATCCGAATAGCTAAGTAAATCAATGTGAGATCCCTTGGATACGAAGACCTAAGGTTCTAGTACCACTAAGATATCTAAAAATTCTTTTTACGGCAGTAATGTGTGATTCTCTATGTTTGAAATCTAGCACATAAGCACACACTAAGCATAATATCGGGTCTACTTGTGGTTAAGTAAAGAAAGGATTCGATCATAGCTCGATATTTAGTTACATCAACGGAAGTACCTTGATCATCTTTGTCCAATTTTATGGATAAGCTCAGGAGTGTTTATTGGCTTCAAGCTTTTCCCTTTCAAACATTTTAGGCATGTCCAATATATACTTATTTTGGCTAATGAATATCCCATCATAAGTTTGTCTAATGTGGAGTCCAAGAAAGAATTTGAGTTCTCCTATCATGCTCATTTCAAACTCATCACTCATACATTTAGAAAATTCTTCACAAAGAGAAATATTAATAGCACCAAAGATAGTATCATCAAAATAGATTTGAACAATAATCATATCATCCTTCTTAGTTTCGATAAAAAGAGTAGTATTCGATTTTCCCATCGAAAAACCATTTGAAAGTAAAAATTTGCTCAGCATTTCATACCAAGCTCTAGGAGCTTGCTTTAAATTATAAAGAACTTTTCTAAGTTTGAAGACATAATTTGGGCACTTGTGAATTTTAAAATCGGGGGTTGCTCTACAAAAACTTCTTCTTGAATAAAATCATTTAGAAATGCACTTTTAACATCATTTGATAAAGAGTGAATCTCTTATGGCAAGCAAATGCAAGAAGCATACGAATTGACTCTAATCTAGCAACTGGTGCAAATGTTTCATCAAAATCAATACATTATTCTTGATTGTAATCTTGTGCCATTAATCTAGCCTTGTTTTGCACAATTACCCTATTTTCATCTCATTTATTTCTAAAAATCCATTTTGTACCAATGATGGTTTGATCATGTGGTCTATTGACTAAATCCGAAACATGATTTCTTTCAAATTGATTTAGTTCTTCTTGCATAGCTAAAATCCAAAATTCATCAAATCCGACTTCTTTAAAATTCTTTGATTCAATTTGAGAAATAAATACACAACTATTAAAATGATTTCTAGTATAAGCTCTAGTAATAACATATTTGGATGGATCACCAGTAATAAGTTATTTTTTTGGCGCGAGGGAACAAAACTCTATTCTTTAGGTAGAGTAGGATCATTATGTACTTTGGAAGGTTCGATTTTGCCTTGTTGAAAATTAGTTTTTCCTCATGTTGATCTTTAGGACCCTCTTTGTTTTGATCTTAAATATGCATTTGCTCGAAATGAATTTCCAATCCTACATCATTAACAATACCTTTCTCGCGATCAAGAGAATTAGTTTCATAAAAGTAGCATGCATTGATTATTTAATGACTATTGTTCTTTTTTTAAAGACTCTAAACCTTTGTTAGTCGATGAATATCCTTGAAAGATTTTAATATCGGATTTTGAATCAAATTTTTCCAAATTTTCTTTTGTATTTAAAATAAAACATTTGCAACCAAATACTTTGAAATAACTGATATTTGAAATTCTATTTTTTCAAAGCTCATAGGGAGTTTTAATTTTTTTTTTGACTAACTGAAACTCTATTAACAATGTAGCATGCGGTGTTAATGGTTTTGAGACAAAAATATTTTGTTAAGCTATTTTCATTAAGCATAGTCCTACGATTTCTTACAATGTATGATTCTTCCTCTCTACTACATCATTTGTTGAAGGGTTCTAGGAGCCAAGAAATTATGTTCATATCCATTTTCATTAAAAAAAATTATCAAATGTGATATTATCAAAGTCTCCACCATGATCACTTCTAATAGTTGTAATATAGTATCCCTTTTCATTTTGAACATTTTTATAAAAATGTTTAAATGCATTCAAAGTTTCATCCTTTAGATTTAAAATAGAACCCAAGTGAATCTAGAAAAGTCATCAACAATGACAAATTCAAAATGTTTACCACTCAAGTTAGCGGTTCTAGAAGTTCTAAAAAAGTCCATGTGGAGAAAATGTTTTATAGTTGAAGAATATTGCTTAAGCTTGAAAGAAGTTTTCACTTGTTTTCTAAGTTGGCATGCATCACAAATTTTGTCTTTTTCAAACTTCAAATTTGATGATTCTTTAACAAAGTAATTTTTGAAAGAAGGTCAATGCTAACATGACCTAACCTTCTATGTCATAACCAAGTATCAATTTTCAAACTAGATAAATGTTTTTCATCACTTTCAAATTCAATTATGATATAGACATTTTACTTCAGCTTTCTATAAACATAACCTTTTTAGATGTAGCATTCTTAATAAGACATTTTAAAGAATCAAATTTAATATTGTAACCTTTATCACATAATTAACTAATACTTAGAAAGTTATGTTTGAAGTTATCAACTAACAAAATTTTTCAATAGAAGAAGATGAGTGATTACCAATGTTTTTAATGCCAGTAATTTTTCCTTTGATATTATTTTCAAAAGTGACATGACCTCCATCCTTTTTTTTGAGATTCAACAATAGAGATTGATCTCTGGTCACGTGTTTTGAGCAATCACCATTCAACCATTTGCTCCTCATCTCTTTCATACTTCATCGTTGATTTCCAATTAACACATGTTGGCAACTTTATCTTGACTTTCATTTTCATCATAATCTTCATCATCGCTCTCATTCCATATCACTTGGAGTACCTTCTTTTTGATAAATCTTTTATTGTTTGGACACTTGGTTTTCTTGTGATCGAGTTTTTCACAATCATAACAAATAATCTTTTTCCTCTTTTCTTCACCATTTTCTTCTTTCTTTTGAAATTGCTAATTGTTTCGAAAATTTTTCCACTTCTTGACAAGGACTAGATCCCCAAGTTCTTCATCACTCATGTTTTCACTTGTAGTGTCTTCATCAATTGCCGATTTTAAAGCAATTGATGCTTTGGAGGCCATTTGTTTCTTCTTTGCTTTTCCTTACTTTCTTCGTTGTCTCGGTATTGTTGAGCTTATAAATCATCAATGCTCCATAGAGGTCTTCCAAAGGATAAGTGTTGAGGTCTTTGGTATTTTCTATCAACATCATCGGTGAGCTCCAATTCTTCGAGAGAGACATAAGCATTTTACTCACAAGTACACTGTTAGTAAATTTTCGATCAAAGCCTTTGAGGCCATTGATAATTGATGAAGCGAGTAATCATATCAACAATAGGCTCATTTTGTTTCATAAAGAAATTTTCAAAATTCCTAACCAAAATATCTATTTTGGTTTCTTTCACTTTAATAGTGCCCAAATGTGTAACTTCTAAAGCGTACCATCTATCAAAAGCGGAATCACATGTGCATATGCAATTAAATTCATTCTTATCTAAGGCACAATAAAATATGTTTTTGGCTCTAGCATTTAATGANAGTAATCATATCAACAATAGGCTCAT
Source organism: Fraxinus greggii (assembly GCA_903798315.1). Lineage (NCBI taxonomy): Eukaryota > Viridiplantae > Streptophyta > Magnoliopsida > Lamiales > Oleaceae > Fraxinus > Fraxinus greggii. The sequence goes on from CAIGRK010213848.1 coordinate 8,932, forward strand.
TTTGTTTCATAAAGAAATTTTCAAAATTCCTAACCAAAATATCTATTTTGGTTTCTTTCACTTTAATAGTGCCCAAATGTGTAACTTCTAAAGCGTACCATCTATCAAAAGCGGAATCACATGTGCATATGCAATTAAATTCATTCTTATCTAAGGCACAATAAAATATGTTTTTGGCTCTAGCATTTAATGAAGACTATTTTGGTTTCTTTCACTTTGCTAGTACCCAAGTGTATAACTTCTAAAGCGTGCCATATATCAAAAGCGAAATCACATGCTCTAATGCGATTAAATTCATTCTTATCTAAGGCACAATAAAATATGTTTTTGGATCTAGCATTTAATGAAAGCTATTTTGGTTTCTTTCACTTTGATAGTGCCCAAGTGTATAACTTCAAAAGCGTGCCATATATCAAAAGCGGAATCACATGTGCTAATGCGATTAAATTCATTCTTATCTAATGCACAATAAAATGTGTTTTTGGCTCTAGCATTTAATGATAGTTTTCGTTTATCTTCTTCATCACATTCCTCTCTAGATTTTGAAATTATTTGATTCGATTTACCATCATCTTTAATAATCTTTTAGGTACACATAGACCAAATTTAATAACTTTCCAAACATTATAATATATAGATTGAACATAAATAATCATCCTAACTCTTCAATAATTTTAATGTGTACCATCAAAGAAAGGTGACATTATAATATATAGATTGAACATAAATAATCATCCTAACTCTTCAATAATTTTAATGTGTACCATCAAAGAAAGGTGGACGATTTGTAGAGTGCCCCAAAATATTTTGAAGATTGTGGTTAGCCATGACTCAAGACTTGAAATCCTTTTTTGAAAAAATGAGCACCTCATTCTGATACCAATTGAAAGCCCAAGAATAACTAACTAAGATAGGGGGTGAATTGGTCATTAAATTTTTTTTTTTCGAGAAATTTAATCAAGTTATGAATGAATAAATTAATTAAGTAAAATGTACAAATACAAAAAGCAATAAATGAAAGGGAAGAGATGCAAACGATATAATTATGGAGGTTCGATCCAAATAAATGATCTACATCTTATATTACCAAACTCTCCTTCACGAGTAATGCATTTTCATTAAATTTAATTGACTTATGGCACAATCCAAACCCTTACACACTTTCGATGACATACAAACAAAGACCACCGATCCTTATATAATATTGAACTTTCTGGGACCTCAATGTGACCCAAGCTATTGAGCTTTTTACGGACCTCAATATGACCACAAATTTAAAGAGGAATGATTTACAATTTGAAACATTTCTGTTAATAAATGATATAAACAAATTAAGTACTAAGAGAGAAAGAGGCTAACACTTCAATGAATAGCAATGAATGAAACTCAAGTATTAGGTAAAAAAAAACTTTGATAAGAAAGATGTTTTTCAAAAGTTTGATTTAATCAAAAGTTTTTTTTTTAAAAGTAAATGATTTGATAAAGATAAACAAGATGTAAGATCAATATAATTTGTTTGAGAATGTCTCACTTAAATACTCTTGAAGTGTTATTACGAATACAAAAAGTAAATGTATTTATAGAGTTTAGTGAGCAAAATAATCTGTGAAACTGGACAAGCAACCGGATGTCCACATATTGAACCGAACAACCAAAGTAACCGTTTTACTTCAGAAATCAGAATGATAAAAAAAGTGACCATTGGACGATCTGGACGTCCGCTTGAATCAAACCGAGCGTTTGTTTGAAATACTAAACGTCTAGTTGGGTGATAACATATTCCTTTATTTGTGGCTTGAAAAAATGTGGACTTTTGAAGAATGTTTTCAACTTATGTTTCAAGAAACTTGATATTTATAAAGTGAGATCTAAGGTCAAATATCAATTTGAAATTAAGCATTGACGAATAATTTTTATGCAAGTAATTTTATGAAAAAGAATTTTCGTGCATAAAAATTTGTTTGTTGAACTTTTAATAGTTCATTGCTAAAGATTGAAGCGTTATACCATTACACATGAACACAAACATCTAGTTTAATATCTTCATTCAATGTTTGAGTATTGAAGCTCTTTGTCTCGAACGATTTATCTTGAATGCTTGACTTTCATCTCGATGTTTATTGTACGTTTGAGTTGTAATGATAATCTTTTGATAGTAACCTATTTGTTGTCAATCGATTAACTTTGCGACAATAACTTTGAAGACTTAAATTCAATTGTTAGAAATAAAATTAACTTGTTTGTTATGATCAAAATATTAAGGATAAAGTCAACCACATGTCGACAACTAGCATACCTCTACTCGCTGGATATAAAAGTTCATTTGTTTCTTTTTAAACCTTTTTTAAAATAACCATGGAACAAGAATATTTCATGACAAGTCTCCAGCGATGGGTCTTTCTTCCAAACCGGCTTGAGGCACGTTGGGTCACCGCAACGAGACTGTGGTCTCATATCATGCACATACCAGAGTATATCACTTGGAAGATGACAAAAAAAGCCAAGTAGATGTATATGACTCTCGTAACATGGTTCTGATGGGGATTCACACTGATTTTGAATATAATGGATTGTAGAGTTTAAATAATAACTAGTATATATAATTAAGAACTTTTACCCATCATATGTGTGTATTACTTACATATATATTTGGGTATATATATAAATAAATAGATATAATTAAAAGTATAAGGTAAACAAAGAAATTGGATCCTCTAAACTGCTTAAAACATTTTGCAGAAATAATATTGGTGTACAATTTTGACTAAAGTATTTTCCTTTTTCTTAAGTTACGTCACAAGTTTTAATTATGAGTTCAAATAAGTAACTTTGATGAACTAGATCAATCAAACACTTTCTATACTTCGTCTAAAAATGAAGAAAAGAAAAAATATGTTAAAATAACAAAGAGTGCTCACGGATATGGCTTCTGTTTTCTACAAGTAATCAAGCTCAGTAGCTCTGATGATCAATAGGTCTGGTATAAGGAAGATCTTTCCGGCATAAGAAATATGTGATTTTGAGTTTGAGCCATGTGGTTACTCCATGAATTCTATTGAGGGTGCGTGCTGCACTGTATACCGTTTATGTTATCCCTTGGAAATTCCATTTGGGTATGATCCGAATTCCTTATTGAAGTAATTGAAGTGTACGTCAAGAGAAATTCAGTTTGGAATGGTATTGGTGTCTTATTCAAGTTGAAAT
>CAIGRK010213918.1:0-10036 GCA_903798315.1 Fraxinus greggii
CCACCCTGACAAAAAATCTTGGCTCCGCCCCTGCGACACGCCCTATGCCCACCCCTATGTACAGGGCGTGGGGGTTAAGACCACGTGGAGGTTGTCGTGTAGAAATGTGTAATATGACAATTAAACTGTAAATTTGTCGTGTAGACCTTGAAATTTTGCCTTTCCCTTTCTCTTCTTGATATTCTTTTATCACCAATTCGACTTTGATTAGTTCCTTCAAACCTCGACTTCTTATAATCTTATTTATTTTCGAGTCGACGTCCGTGTTAGTTTTCAAAAGTTGATTTGCCCACATTTTGCTCACAGCATTGCACTACGAAAAAGTCTGAAAATAGTTATCGCGTGTTGGTCATGGGATGGCCCGCCATTCACCTTTCTGCATTTGACTCTCGAAACACGTCCACATGTAATAACACAACCCAAATTCTTGGTACAATTCCATTTTTCAACACTGTTAATCACAGATTACACCCAAATTCCACTTTCGCCGAATTCTGAGCCACTCGTACAATTCAATTCTCTTTTTCTTTCTATACATTTTCGTATCTACATTGTATCTGTGTGAAAAAACTACCGTCAAATAATAACCACTTTGTTAGGGATTGTGGATTCTAGGCGTCATCAATTTTCTTTTTTAATGGAAAACATAGAAACATTATTAGCTGCACTAGCTCAATTTGACGACGATGATACTGTTGTAACAACCGGAAAGCCGGAAGATTGTGGATCATTGCCAGCTGTTCGGGAAATGGAGGACTCACAGCTGAGAGGAGTTATGATAGGTGTATCGGCAGATTCTGTTGATGAGAAGACGCCGGCTGTGGTAAATCCGTCTCTGGTAGCTTTGTCGACAGAGCAGATGATTGAGAATACGAAGAATAAAAGGGGACGGCCTCCGAGGGGGCAGGTGGGTGTCAAACCTCCTCCTGTGAAGAGGAAAAAGGTGGAGGAGGAGGAAGATGTTTGTTTCATTTGCTTTGATGGGGGTTCTCTTGTCCTTTGTGATCGCAAGTGAGTTGAATTTTGGTGAATTGCTTTAAGATTTTGAATATCTTGTGAGGATTTTTTAACGTTTTTTCTTAGTTTGATTTAGTAGTTCTTTGGGACTGTTTATAGATATTTTTGTTAATGTAATTTCATTTTATAACTTCTGAAACTAGAAAAAGAAATATTTGTGATGAATAGAAGTTTCTTTAGTTGTTAATTGAATTTTTGTTTATTAATGGATAGGGGCTGTCCAAAGGCGTATCATCCTGCTTGTGTCAAGCGGGACGAAGCATTTTTTAGATCAAAAGCCAAGTGGAATTGCGGTATGTTGCTCTTCTATCTGTATGAAATTAATAAAGTCTGCTATTTCCATCTTTCTGGTGGTACTATTAAGGCTTCATTTGAGCTTGAAAGGTGCATCTTTGGGGAGTTCTTTACGGGTATGTAGAGACATACTCCCCAAAGAAGCACCCGAAGAAGCTTCTTTTAAGCTTAGCCCATCATGTTTACTCAGTATCTTTTCACATATTATGGTGAAAGTTCAAGTCTTTAGTGTTTATGGGAATTCCCTTAATTTGTAGAGCTTTATTCTGTAGTAACATATTTAGTGAAGATGTTTTGGACATACATACATGCATACATTGTCATTAAATTATGAAAGTTGCATTTGTGTATTTAGACGGATATTGAAGTTATTTAGTTTCTTTTTCTAACCCTACTATTATGTTCTAATTTTCAGTTTCTTTCCCATTATGTGTGAGTAGTTTTTCATGCATTTCTTCATAATGTTTCGAAAACTATGAAATCAGATGTTTATAGAATACCTTTGTCCTGATTTACTAGCAGCACTCCATGTAATATTCTAATTGTGATATTGCTTTCAGGTTGGCACATATGTAGTGTATGTCGGAAGGCTTCCCATTATTTGTGCTATACTTGCACTTATTCATTGTGTAAAGGATGCACCAAAGATGCAGATTATGTGTGTGTTAGAGGAAACAAAGGCTTTTGCAAAACATGCATGAAGACTATCATGCTAATTGAAAATAAAGACCAAGCCAACAAGGAATCAGTATGCACATTTGTCCATTTGTCTCCTTTAAATGTTCTTAAACTGAAATATAATTGCCGTTTAATATATTTTTGCTTTTATTGTGTCAGGTTCATTCTTAGGATTGACACTAGCCTGTATGGTTTACTAAAGACCTTTTTATTATGAACATGTTTAATTGTGTTTAGTCATCTTCTTCATGTTTAATTGTGTTTAGTCATCTTCTTTTAGTTCCACTATTCTGGGGAAGGCAGCTGGATTTGAGAGATGCTGCACGTACACAGGAGTTTACACGCCCCACTTACAATAGGGGGGCCCACGATTATTTTATTTGGCCGTGGGCCCCCTTCTTGTGAGGGGAGTGTACACAGCAGTGTAAACTCCCGTGTACATTTAGCATTTTTCACTGGATTTAGTTTGTCTAATTTTGTTTTCTAAAGTAGCAATGCTTGTATGCATTATATTATTTTAGCCAAAGGTTGTACCAACCTGGAAATTGGCATTTATTTCAATTATTGTTGTTTTTGCATATTCATGGTAATTAGTTTTAAAGTTTAGTTTTGATTGTTACGGGAATTCTTTTTGGAACTGAGTTGATATCCATTTTCTATTTAGAATCAAATTGAGGATTTGAAGCTTGGGAGGCTGCAATAAATATCATAGTTTATTGTCAGTTTGCTTATTGCGAAGTGAAACCATTTTGGAATGATCTTCGGGTCTAAATTTCCATTCTATGCAATTGTTGGAATTGTATATAATTCACAAATTATATGTAGATTTATGCATAGCTGGATAAAAACAGCACTATTTGTCAAAACCTTTTGCTTCGAATGATGAGACCTATCTATATGTCCTTTTCAAGTGGTATTGTAACAGAGATGTCATGGCACACACAATTAGAGTGTTGTACTCGTGAATGATGCCACTTTTGGTAAATAACTGACGTGATCTCTTCTCTCTCTTAGGATACCACATGTAATAAATGTTAGAGAGTGCGTGTTGGAAAGCTCGTGAAACATATTTTTTATCTACACATTTCATAGAATCCAAAACTTACTACCTATTTATTATCCACATATTCCGTAGAACCTACTACTTATAAGTACTTAAAATCGCTACCAATCATACCTAAAATCTATGTTTGATGTATTTACTCACCATGAAAGCTCAAGTAAAATTCTCATGCCTTTAAAGACAATGTTTGATAACGTGTCCTAATCCAGATTCTTAGTAATTATGAACTTTTATATAGAATTTCTTGTGAAGTTATAAACAAATCTCTTCTTCTACTAAATATCATACAAGTTCTTTGGTGTCTTATAGTTGAATTGAAGTTTTTAATTGATAACATTGTACTCCACTCAATAAAGAAATGCTCTTGACATTTGCATACAGACTAAGAGCCTTTACGAATTTGTGCTGCTGAAATTTATAGATATTTGCAATATGAGAATGTCATGGTCTGGACGAAAATATCAGAATAGATGCATGGGAAGTATTGATGTTAAAAGGCCGCATGTAGACTGGTTCGACATATATACGCTACGTGGCAGGATTACGAGTTATACCAAATGCCTTGCTTGTCTGTGGACATGTAGTGCAGTAGCAACTTTATGCTGACAATTCTACTGAAATTAATCTATGCAGGTTCAAGTAGATTTTGATGACAAAACTAGCTGGGAGTATCTTTTCAAGATGTATTGGACTTACTTGAAAGAGAAACTATCTTTGACAATGAGTGAGGTTACTCAAGCTAAAAACCCCAGGAAGGGTGTGGGTATAGTGCCTTGTAAGCTACAATCAACTCATGTACATCATAATGCCCATAATGGAAAAGTTGCTAATTCATATGGGTCTTGTGAGCATTTGGAGTTGAATAAGTCCAAGGAACAGCTTAGTTTTCCGAACAAGGATCTATTGAGCACAAAAATGTCGAGCATTGACAGAGACACAGAAAAACCGAGTAGAGCTAAAGGGGCAGATGAGCCAAGTCATAACAATGACATAGTGGAGCCAAGCATTGAGGAAGGCTCTGATAACCTAATCATTGACAAAGACATGGACAAGCCTTGTATTGACAAAGATACAGACAAGCCCAGCACTGAAAAAGACCATATGTCAAACATTGAAAAGGACACGTGCCTGCCAAATACTGACAGAGACACTGAATGGGCATCTAAAGACTTACTGGAGTTTGTTTCATACATGAAAAATGGTGTTACAAAAGTGCTTTCACAGTTTGATGTCCAGTCACTCTTGCTTGACTACATAAAGAGAAATAACCTTCGGGATCCTCGTCAGAAGAGTCAAATTATTTGTGATTCAAGACTCAAAAATCTGTTTGGGAAACCGCGTGTTGGTCACATTGAAATGTTAAAGCTTCTTGAATTCCATTTTCTCATTAAGGATGATACTCAGAAAAATGCTTTTATTCCAGCTGGATTTGTTGGCCCAGTTGCAAATGAACTAGAGTTTGGTGGAGACAGTTATGTCTTAGTAAAAGCAAATAAGAGTAGAAAAAGGAAAACAAGCAAAAAGGGTGAAGAGAAACAACCCCAGAGAAATTTTGATGAATATGCTGCGATTGATATGTATAACATTAATTTGATTTATTTACGGCGTAATTTAATGGAGAATCTTATTCAAGATAAGGAGAAGTTCCAAGATAAGGTGATTGGCTCGATTGTGCGAATCCGAATATCAAGTAATGATCAGAAGCAAGAAATATACAGGCTTGTCCATGTTGTTGGTATACATGCATACTTCATTCAATTTATACTTTTGGTTTTCTTTTAACTCTTCTATGTAGAGGCAAACATTTTCTGAATTAAGTCAATATTGTCACCTGGAATCTCAGGTACAAGTAAGGTGTCTGAGCCTTATAAAATTGGTGTTAGGACAATAGATATCATGCTTGAAGTTTTGAACTTAGACAAGAAGGAGGCAATAGCCATTGATGCCATTTCAAATCAAGAGTTCTCTGAGGTAAACATAAAAATTCGACAAATTTCTCTTCCTTTTTCCAGTGCATTTATCTGAAATTTACAAAATAAGAACCAGTTTCATAATTTCAAATCTCTCTTTGAAGCAGCTGCAGTGGTGGTGGTAGTATTAATTAAAGCTACAGAAAAATTCTCTGTTCTGAACTTTGTGTATTGTGTATGCCTGAAAGATTATATCTACTACCACCATCCCTACTGCTTCAGGGAAAGACTTTAAATATGGAAGTGTGTGTTTGTTTCTAAGTTTCAAATACCTTTAAATCTTTTAGAGTATTTCATTTTGTAAATCCTTCACAGTGAAAGACAGAATGCCAGAGGTTGTCAACCTTAAATATCTTATTAAATTGGAATAATATGTCATGATTTCTTAATATTGAGACCATGTTAAATAAACTTGGGTAAGTATTTCTTGTTATTTTGTTTCTTAATAAACTATCATGTGAAAGTATTAATTAAAAATATATTCTAGGTGCGATTGGCATGCATTTCAATGTCATAGCTATTATAGCAATGTCACTGTTGCAGATATTATGTAAAATTATCTAATCATATCAGTTCCAGGATTAAATGCATTAGGCAATGATTGTTAACCTGTTTGCACATCTAGAAACAAGGATATTTTTTGTGTACACCAACCTTTTATTGCTTTATCTTTTGGAGATATCATATTGTGCTCAATTGACTTTTTTAACATTCAGGATGAGTGCAGACGATTGCGTCAGAGTATAAGATGTGGGCTTGCAAAGCTATTTACTGTCGTAAGTAGGCTTGCTGGCATTATTTCATGGTTTGAGAAGAATAAACCCTTCTTGCCCTTTATATTTGTTCTTGGATGTAGGGTGAGATACAAAGGAAAGCCATGGCACTCCTAGAAGTCAGGCTCAATGATGTAAGTTTATTAGCCGTTGTTCTATATTTTGATTCTGGAGACATCTTGATTTAATGTGAACCGTAAACGTCATGTTTCTTTCATTTGTCTTCTTCTTCCTCATCCCCACCCCCTATGCTATCATGTGGCACTCCTCTTCTCTCTCTCTGATATATGTTTTATGGGGGTGGGGGTTTGGATTAGACAAATAAGCAGATTTTTTGTCTTTGATTCTGGGAACGGAGGGTTGACAAAATGAAAAGTTGACAACATGGTTAAATCTTTAGGATGACCAAAATTTATGATATTCAGTTATTCATGATATAGTGCTTGCTTGGCTAAGCTTTTAAGTGATTACGAAGCTTTTAAGTGATTACGAGTAGTAGGTCCCAAAGAATGTGTGGTTAAAAAGTTGATAAAAGTTGTGAGTTCTAAGAAATGTGTGGTTGAAAAGGATGTTTGACCAACTTATAGGCACTTGAAAGCTTTGCCAAACATACGTGCACTTATGATTGAACATCTCTCTATTCCCTCTTGCACTCTCTGGGCTAAACTTGCTCTGCAAGATCGAAAGGCCCAGAAGCTTTTCCCTTGATTTGAATGGGAAGTGCAATAGAAGAATTCTCTAGCCAGGCATAGGGAGCTCACCAATATTAGATGCCTGGAATATATTTCAGTCACGCACACACATATAACATTTAGCCTCAACTGATGTAAAAATTGTCCCTGGAAGTCATTAAAAATCATAAAGAAATTACATAAAGAATATCGGCGAGCCAACTTGCAGACTTTTTATTATTTAATTACACCTTTATGATAATAAATATACATGTGCAAGACATCTTTTACTTTGGCATTTATTAATATTTATAAAAATATGTATTTATTTGGCTTATTTCTATGCGTATTCTAGTTTTGATTTGTTCTTAGTTTCTTTTTCAAATGCAGTTGCTGGAGGCAGAGATAGTGAGGCTAAATCATCTTCGTGATCGTGCTAGTGAGAAGGGGCATAAGAAGGAATATCCTTTCTTTATTATTTTGCATTTTAGAGCATGGAATGATGTTTGTGCTCTGAGTTCAATAAAAGCAATGTAGTTCCTGTATAGGGAAGCTGCTAGAAGTACAAATATCTATTATACTCAAAAATATGATTTACAGGTTTAAAGATGAAGGGGCTCCATGGNCAGTTGCTGGAGGCAGAGATAGTGAGGCTAAATCATCTTCGTGATCGTGCTAGTGAGAAGGGGCATAAGAAGGAATATCCTTTCTTTATTATTTTGCATTTTAGAGCATGGAATGATGTTTGTGCTCTGAGTTCAATAAAAGCAATGTAGTTCCTGTATAGGGAAGCTGCTAGAAGTACAAATATCTATTATACTCAAAAATATGATTTACAGGTTTAAAGATGAAGGGGCTCCATGGAAATTTTCTCTCTTGTTATACTATTGCTTGAAAAGGACCCAAAAAAAAAAAAGAAAAAGAATTTACTGAAATGTTATTTTTTGACATTGTTGACATGATAACCCAGCACTAAATATACTTTCTAGAATTGGAACTAGAATAGATATCTTTGCCTTCTGGAGAGGTTTGCCAACGAGCTGCAGAGGGAACCAGGTCAACTTCTATACTATATTAGTAATGTATATAAGATACAATGCATATGCTTCACCGCCTGCCTCTTTTGTCATAAAGATCAAACATTATTATGTATTTGACACTGTCATGTTCCGAATATGGATAAGAAATGCTCAAATTATGAACTTAGAATTGTGACTTTTAAGTTAAAGTTGCATGAGATCAGATGCCACCTTTGGATATTATGTTATTCATCACACTTAAACATTGAATTATTCAAGGATATTTACATTAATGATGAATAAATCACTTAAGTCATAAAAAACTGCATAGGAAATTGGTTTAGTTTAACAAGATGGTTTTTTATTTTTTATTTTATTTTTTTTTTAAAATTGACGCAATGGTTTTACATGTAGTTAATAACCAGAAGTCATTTGTCTGTACTCATTGCTTGCATGATTTCAGTTCACTTGTTCCTATTCTAACATGTACTGATTATATAGATCTCCATTAACTATTGATTTTATTTTTTTTTATTTTTTTTCCCCTGATGACTCATGCTGTGTCCTCAAACTCTGATGTTGTTTTAGCAACACAATTCGCAATTTACTAGAGGCTACGGGCTAGCAGTCCTCCATTATCCCATTTCCCTCAAATCAAGTTTGGGTGTGTTTGTCTTCTCTTTTTTCTTGTAACCGTAACTTTGGTGTGACAAAATATTTTTGCCTTTATCTCCTGGGTTTCTTGACTATTTCACGCTCAGAGTATACGTAGAGAAGTTACAGCTTCTGAAGTCACCCGAGGAACGCCAAAGGAGACTTATTGAAGTACCAGAGGTTCATGCTGATCCAAAAATGGATCCAAATTATGAATCAGAAGATGATGCTGAAGGTGGTAATAACAGTAAGCAAGGTATGTTACATTATGTAGCTTTTAAACATGAAACTCTTTTGTCTTTCCACTAGTTGTTTCATTTGCATTTCTTGTTTATTAGGATTTTCAGTGATGCTGATCATATTATGCAGATGGGTATGCCAGGCCAAATGTTTCTGGATTTACTCAAAATGGAAAGCAACCCTTAAACAAAGGTGAGGTTTGAAAAATAATCCAGTATAGCTCATATGCAAGTTAGAGACACTGTAACTTAACTATAGAGTTCTGTAAATATATCTTTCTCAGGTAAAGAAGAGGGATCTGTCCAGACACTGAATAGAGTGAATGAGAGAGCAGATGCGTCTGGATCATACTGGTCACAGAAACATGCAAGTCCATTTAATATTAGTATATTAGCGAATGATGGCAGGAGTGATCAAGGCATGCAGGTGTCTGGATCAGAAACTTCAACTGCAACAGTGTCCATGGAAAACTCACCTTATGCTAACAATTTTGAAACTGAAAAATTGTGGCATTATCATGACCCTAGTAGTAAAATTCAAGGACCATTTTCCATTGCGCAGCTGCGTAAGTGGAGTACAACTGGACTCTTCCCGCCTGATATGAGGATATGGACAAATAATGAGCACTATGATTCCTTGCTTCTGACTGATGCTTTATGTGGACAGTTTTATGGATCATCAGAGGTGCCGTATAACTTCTTTGCACTGCCACGGGAACTTGGGGCTGCCCCTGATGATAAATTACTTAAGTGTGACACTGGGAGGAGTAAGGATATAAATAAAACTGGTAGAGACAATAATCAAACAGGCGCAGCGTTGCACTGTAGTAATTTAAATGTTTTGTCCAATAAAAATACCAAATTTGTGAGGGCAAATGGATCTGGTTCCTCCTCGTGGCCGCGATGTTGGGATTTGTTGAATGATAATAATTCTAGTACTGGCAAAGTCCAAGCAAGTAGTGTGGTTCCTTCAAGTCTTGGGCAAACATATATAGCTCATCCCGATCCAGGCCACAAAAGTGATGAGTTTGACTATGGTCCACAATGTGGAGATAAGAATACAAGTGGACCAGCAGAAGTTCAGATGAGTGGTGGGCATGATCGTGAAGATCAATCTAATGATCGGAGCCAACTTGGTCGACCTTCTAAAGAAAATGTGAGATCTTCACCCATTAATTTAAACTCGAGCATCAAGGATTCTACGTCTGATTTTGCTGATATGGCCAAGCTGCCTAGCTCATCTAAACAGGATGTCTACATTGATATCTCAGATCTTCCTAGTCCTACACCCAGGACAAGCAACAATGATTGGGAAGTTCAGACAGCTGAAAGACAGCCGTCAATGTCTTCAGATTTTCCGATGCAAAATTCAGATATCGTGGAGGTGCCAACTCCTACCCCCGAGTCAAACAATGAAGATCAGGGAGGTCAGGTTGCATTGACTAAGAAAACTGCTTTGACGAGTTCGCCTGCTCCAAATACTGGCCCTAACTGGGGCAGTGCTTCTAGTCTAGTCGTGACTGGGGCACAACTGCCTGAAATAGCCGATGAATGGTGTGGATATTCCCCTACGCCTGCTAGACAATTTGTTCAGGAATGGGATTCTGCTCTCGTCTCTTCTTCTTCACTGAAAACTCCTGAAGTTACACATGCACATT